>JARJDT010019453.1:0-10826 GCA_030264655.1 Leptusa sp. GC000079
AATATTTATTTGTGTTTCCTTGAGTGGCCGTGGCGCTACTTTCCGGGGGTTTTTCAAACTGACGTTTTAGTGAATTGAGGCGGCCTTTTGAGCGTGCGAAATGATTCAGTTGGCCTTGCTCAAACACGTGCAAAAGGAGCTTAGAGATTTGGTTTTGATGCAAGTTAAATTACCGTATTTTACCATCACGTAACTTAACAGTAACATACATTTTTAAATTTTGTTAATAGCGATGTGCCAAATTCAAAAATTAGACATGAATTTAACTATCATTTTGTTCAATATTGAAAGTTATACAAAACATGTATTTTTTGCACAAAAACGATGAAAAAACGCGTTTTTATATAACAAATATTCCTTTAGATATATCAACTGTAATTCAAAAAATCATCTTCATTCTGAAAAATACGCGTTTTTTTTTCTTAGTCAAAACACGATTTTTTTTGCCTAAAAACGACGAAAAAACAATTAAAATAAAAATGGCGCAAATACAACGCGAATAGTAACGGGTGTGTCATAATTAGTATTATGATTTTAATTTCCCGCCAAGGCATTCTAACCTGCGCAGTTATTTTGATACACCCTGTACATTTGGCTGAAAATATGACAAAGCAGCTTTGCAAAGCAGTTAACAGTGAAGAACAATTTAGTTAATAAATTCCCGAAACTATAGAGATATTGGCATCATTCTAATATTTGAAATTATTTAAAAATCGTATCAATTTGAAAGTTACGTGACGGTAAACTAATTTATCTTTGGTCCAGTTACATCTTCATTTGCTACTAGAAATCTGAATGATTTTGTTGGTTATTTAGCGCCTAGTGTTGATGCGGTGCAAGCTGCAATCGAATACATATTCCCGCTCGTTTACGAATACCGTAAGGACCGAACGCCTGAGGAAGTGCAAGCGATGAGGTTGCGCAAGGGCATTCAGGAGCCGGTGGAGCCCGTCATATTCCAACTGACGAAGGAATAGCTAGCAGTTAACACTTGTACGACGCCAACGACCAAAGGATACGCACTAGTATCGGATGAGGACGCGCCCGTCACTGCCAAACACGTGCGCCGCCAGCCGCGACAACGACGCCGATGTCGACAATTGTTAGCTAACACTTAGCTGAACTAGTGATCAAAAGCAATCATTGACTGTTTTTCTCAATTTTTTTACTAGTTTTTAAGTTAGGTTCTTTATCATGTTTATTTAATTAACTATCTCATCAGTAGTTTCCTTTCTCCTTCATTTTCTTGCACGAAATGACGGGAACACCTTAAGGAAACAGAATTCGTTGACTTTATTTTGTTTGTTTATGGAATACTTACTGAAAATGCTTCCGTTTCATTGAAACATGCTCTCTTTGTAAATTAGCCAATTTAATTAATGAATTCTTTCTCTCAGGTGCGCGATTAGTCGATTACCCATCAATAATTGAGCACAAATCCACGAACGCGCCTTTTAAGCATGCAGACTTCAAGGATTTGTTTTTAATAAATTTTGGTATTTCTTGAAATCAGCATACTTAAAATGAGGGTTTACTTTCTTAACTACATCTACATATTAACAGCATGTCTTTAAATGATTGCCATCTTGGGTGGCCCAGGATGGCAATGATTTTAAGACACGTTGTGCCTATTACTACTATTTTATAATAACTACTATTATTACCAAAGCTATTATTATTTTTTATGATAATTAAAAACCTTGTGATGATATTTAATTTAGAACGAAAGAAAGTGAAAATATCGAAATAGGGATTTAAGATGAAATTATCAGCCGCAGCTGAGGCGCTGAACAGTCCTCAAGTGTAAAGTGTGTGTGAATAATGCATTGAATTTGAATAATGACGTACACTTCGCGACACGAAATGAAGAAACAACAAGAAGCCACAGACTGAACTACATATAACTAATAATATAACATTAAAAAACCTTATAATAAACATTTATTATTGTAGGAAGAAGATATGTATCTCATAGAAAGTCGCAATTTTTGTACAATCGACGACTATCACCTATCAACCCAACAAATCACGCGATCACAACACTTTTGTAAAGCAACACAACTAAAACGACACTTACTATTGAACACGTTTCCATTAGCCTTCATGTCAAATGTAAATAATTAAACTGAGACTTGAATTTCCTATTATCATATTATCAGATCAGTAATGACGTAGAGTTGCATTTCTTCAATGAATTTCATTTAATTTATTAAGTTCACGTAAAGCTTTGTAAGAGCAATAAGAAACACGACGTTTCAACGTTTCGAGATGTACTGTAATGAAGAGATTAGCCAGTATAATGTTTTTATGTAATGTTAAAATTTAATACACACTGTATATATGTTTTCCTGATACACCTAACATAAAACAATAACGTAATTTTAATAACTTTAAATTATAACTACAACTACAAACATGTGACAAATCCCCTCTGAAATTCTATTTAAAAGGCCTAAATGTTGAATTATTGTTAGAAGTTTATGCACTCATCACTTAAAAACTCATCAAGTTTCGATACTAAAATATTTAAACAAGACATAGTAATATTAATGTAGCGCAATCGATGTGGAAATCGAATGCCTAACGCAGAATTGTTTAATTTATAATTATTTATGAATTCTTAATAAGTACATACACATAGGGCCTAAAATAGACATACAATACGTTCAGTGCGTGAACCGCGGTGTTTTAATTGAGATTGAAAAGAGGAACTTTTCTATTTTCGTTTTTGTTCTGACAACAAAGGTAATAAAATAAATAAATGATGAATGTGAATTTCATTCAGAATTAATGTCAATTCGTCAACTTTAAAATAAAATAAAAACAAATAGTTTGAATCATTTTAGTTTTTCTACTATCTTTTCCTGTAATACCTAAAACAATGCTTCTTTAATTATTTAAAATTATGGCCCACAACGCGTTATTTTATTTCACGAAAACAGAATTACGCCACAACATATTCCTACATCCAGTTGAATCAGTAAGTTAGAATGATGTAAGGACATAAATTTAATTATTAAACATTGTTTCTGTTGTGGCGTAATTCTTTTTTCGACAATTTTGCCTCAATTTTAGTTTATGTTGTCATAATTTTAAATGATTAAACAGCTACATTCGGTTATTCCCTCCTTTCGCACTTTTACAACTCGATTTTTTTTTTCATAGCAATCCAAATTTGGTGTTTCTATCTATAATAGTTTAGAGATTAGACGCTATCATGCTAACAAAAAAAAGATACATACGGACATCATTACAAAAACCATTTTTTTTGGATTCAGGGTACCTTTATTTGCGGAAATTCACTAAATAAAACCTCGGCATCTAAATTCTGCCCCATTACGAAACTTTTCTTCTCTGAAAAAGTAAAAATCAGCAAAAATGCTAAATGCAAAAATTTTGACATTTTAAAATTTCAGTATATTTCGATTTATTTGAAAATGTTGACATGTCTCTAAATTCTTGTATTTTCTTCCATTGTTTTCTGTTACTTAGTCAATTGTGTATTGTGTGTATAAATCCAAGTGTGGCTTTGCGTTGTGCTAATGGTAACATGAGTGATCCAAACGTAAACGGCGATTTCGGACCAGTAAGCATCGAATGCGATATCAAGAAGTCGCAAACGCTCTGCGTCGTTGCTGCGTCCCTTGTCGACGATGTCTTAACTCAAGGCTTGACAATTTTATTTGCTGGTTGCTCATCCGACATTGATATTTGCAACAATAAGCGGTTCAAATACTGCATGACATGCGGGGAAGATATGTGCAATGTCGATTTCGTGATGCAGTTCATAGACGGACGCAAACAACAAGTCATATCCAAATCACCTCGCAACAGCTCCCTTTTCTATTTACTGTGTTTTACAATTTCAATTCATGTACTGCTGTTCGCCGGTGGAGGTTGAAGAAATAAGTAAACAAATTAATTGATGAGTTTTGGTTTATTTATCAGTCTATTTCAATGTTAGTTCTTTTATGATACAGAGATTTCTTATGATTAAGATTCATCAATTTATCAACTGATTTACACGATTTACAATTAAAATTTAAAATGCGCTTTGTACAAATTCAGTAATTACAGAATAAATTAAATAAATTACTTAAAAATTAAATGCTAAAATGACTTATCTTATGCTAAATTTCTGTTTTAGATACATTTTGCAAAGTAATAATGTTTTTCTTTTCCTGATAAAAGTTATGTGAATACATTTTAATTGCTTTGCTTGAATTTTATGTGAATTGCATTGTTTCTGCTTTTTGGTATGTACAAAACTATTTATATTTATTACAATTACAATTTATTTGTTTATCTTGCTTCATTTATATCAAAACAAAAATTCACTAACCGTCTAAGTCATCGCAAAATATCTTATCTTACGACATTTCAGTTGTTTGATATAAATGAAGCGTTTATAAGAATAAGAAATCAACGTGATTAATTGTCTAATCGTCTACCGATATTCATATAGCAATAATTCGTGATTCATTCCTATGTTAATCTTGATTTGTGTAAAATCTCGTGGACTGCGACTGGTGGAAGGTTAAATTACTGTACTTTTAGACGATTTTAGTAAGTTTATAAGTCTGGGACGTTTGACGACAAGAATTCTTAGATGCAAATGTTACTAGTCCACCTAGCTGACTATTATTTACAATCGCAATCTCTTCATTTCAAGTACGTCATTACAATATAAACGATGTAGGTGAAATGAAGACATCGTCAAATTTGTTTCAAGAAGTTATAGACTAGATTCGATTGAAATGTCCTATAAAATAAAACACTTACTAAGCAGTTAGCGATATATTAAATTAAATTAAGGATAAATTTTAAGTTTGATTAAAAGCATGACTAAAACAAATGCGAGAAACAGGCATTAAAAGTCTTTGGATTTGAGTTTCGTGAAAAATTTCTTCATTGATTGTGAATTACCCGTTGCAAATAAATTATTTAATAATAGATAAAATTAAGAATAAATTAAGAAGAAAACAATAGTGGCAAATAAATATATCACAGGAATAATTCAACTAGAAATTGCCTACTTAAATATTGTTTTAATATCAAATGAACACAAGTTTTGTTGCAAGTTTCGGTAACTTCCAATTTTATTCTAAATTAGGGCTGTCAATCGATTCACTTTGTTCAGTATCCTGAACATAGAAAAATGCTGCATACAAAATAGAAATTCTCCTAGAAAACTTTCTGCAAATTTCCGTTTTAAACGTAGCAATTATGTATTTATAGAATTCTGTGTATAATTCTGCTGATGTTAGCTTAAAAGTCGGTCTTAAGTCGCATATTCGAATAAACGCTTAAAAATTATATGAAATAATCGATAAATGTAAAAAAATCTATTCTTGACAGTCCTAATTTAAGCTAAAAACCCAATAAAAACCACACTTTACGTTTCATACTATCTTTGGGATTGTTTTTCATTAAAAAAAAATAATATAACTGAACAAAATATACCAAAAAAATTGGCTAAGTAGATTTGAAGTGATAATTGCTTAAATGTAAAATGTCGCGATTTCTACAAAATACATTGAGAATATTGAGATGTAGTTGCTGTGTTTGTTTAATTATTTTATTTATGTCTCAATTTTCAAGATTATTCATTTCTTCTATAAACTAGTTAATTAAATAGTATTATTATCACATGGCAAACCTGACAGTCATAAATGTAGCCATCATAAGCATCAACTCTCTCCATATTTATGAGGCAGGTATAAGTTTGTCTTCTTAATTCATAGTTTTGTTACTTGTTAAAAGATGTTTACGCTTACCTATAATTAGAAAAACTCAAATGAAACAATCAAACGATGCGACGCGCTCAAAGGCGTATGTTAGCCGTCCAAGGGTGGTCCGAGGTATACCATAGAAACTTCGGTATTACCGTAAACAGCCGATACGGTTGGATATAGTTTTTTATCGGGTAAACCTACAACAAATTACATTTAGGTTTCAGATTTTTTGATTTTTATAAGATTTTGATAGATACCTCTAAATGCGACACCTAAAAATTCGTAGTTCTTTTCGAATGATAACGTGTTATCATCACAATCCAAAATTACTCTTATTCTTTCACCAACCTAAAAATAGAAAAAAATTAATCAAAAATTGAATATAATTTAAAATTTGCGGAATTTTTATATTGGTAACATGGCAACAACGTAAACAAATTTTTGAACGCTCTGATTTATTTATTGTTTATATTTGCCAATTTTGAAAATTTTTATATTTTTTTCCATTGTATTTTTTATTTTTTTTAGGATTTAGGAATATTAAAATATTTTTTAGAAAAATTAATCAAAATTAAAATAATGTAAATTTTGAAAATTTAATATTGGCAACAATGCAAACAAAGTTCTTTGAACGCTCAAATTTGTTTATATTTTGTTTTAATGTTTCGTGCTTACTTGATATTTAGGAGCATTATTTAATAAAGGATAATTTCCTTGCGCATCCCCATTATGCAGTAAATGATTATCCACTAGGTTCCACCCCCAGCTCTGTTCATCAGAGCCAAGCAATGCAACATATCCATGGCATTGCAGCGGCGCGTCTTTGGTAGCAATGCCAATAACCGCCACCGTCCCCAAGGGTCCCTCCCATATCACTTCCCATGCGTGCCTTCCATGTTTAAATCCGATCTTCCCTCGGGAAGCATCCGTGCTCTGTGCCACTGGATTCCTATGCAATGTGAAGCCGTTCGGCTTAACGTAAATGTTCCTAGAGCAATCATTCGGGTTCCACGAATGGTAGAAAGCGCGCAGCTTCGCTTTGTACGTGGGCACGGAGGACAGCAGGTCGGACTTGAGCGCTTCTTCGGCGAGCTTCCGCACGCAGTGTAACCGCCAGACGTCGTTGTTCTCGTCGTTTAGGTACTGATACCAGCGCTTGCAGACCAGCGAACAGTTCCGCAGGTCGTGCAGGTTGAGATAGGAGAAGACCACTTCTAATACGTTCACTTCGCCAAGGGGGCCATCCATTTTCAGGTGGTTGTTGACGATGTTTGTTGTCGCGACATGACACCTCTTCACTTTCAAAGCCTAGTGCGAAAAGTACAACCGCGATACATACAACCAGGCTGAGGGTGCAATAGTGCGAAATTGGGGTTGTAGTTGTAAAGAAGTGACAGACTGTCAGTTAAATGTCAAAAATTTGCAACCCTTAGAGAATGTCAACATGTCAAACCATGCATTAAGACACTTTTAAAGAAGTTTAAACTTACTCAAAAGTAAATAACAGCTGAATTTAATGTTAGTTTAATTCATGAATTGTCTTTTTGAAGACAATTGATAAGTTAAATTGCGTTTTTAATGTTAAAAAAATTGTTAGGTTAGTTTAAAAGTCAAGGGACATGGTTGGGTCACAAACACGTGACGTCACACAACTTCCTTTTAAATTTTACAAACTATTTATTATCAAAGTTTTATCAAATTAATGTGATGTCGTTTTGTAACTTAGGGAGGAAAATGGACAATTTTGTACAAATTTTGTAGGTTTCGAAGGTTTAAAGGGTGTTTTGTGCGTTTTGCGAGATTATTCGTGCCGATAAAACAGTAATCGTCGGCTACATCTGACGGCGGGAACACATGGGAAATAGTTGCGGCCTGTTTTGTGTCAAATTTCGAGCGGCAAAAAGCGAAACTATTCAATGAAGCGGGCCCACGTGAATCCCTCTTCGGCCAATCGCAGCGATCGCATTGTACGCGCCATACACGCTATAGAAAGCCATCTTATCCATATACTTGGCGAACATTGCATTTGGAAGCATCACTTTTCAACGCCGTGGACGTGTCCCAAGAGCACTAATTACCCTCGAATCGCAGCGAAACGCAAGTTCGTACCGTGAAAAACGCCGATCTTCGATGCTGGCGAAAATGCGTGCACGCTAACAACGCGCATTTTCCGATTCAATGTTGGCTGATTCGGGTCGCCATTTTTGTCAACTTGCTGGCTAGTGTCCGTCTGTCGCGCCGCTGTAAAAATTGTTTCAAATTCACTCGCGATCGTCTGCGTTCCAAGCCGGTTAATAAGCGAATTCTATTACGATGGCTCAGCAGAATAACACAACGAAATTTATAATGCCGGACATTAACGGTGAGTTTTTGCTGATGCATTTTCTTTGTGCGTATGAGAATGAACGAGCGTGAGTTTCCTCTCGCGATGGCTGTGAGGAAGTTGTTGAAATGACGAATGTTCAATGGAAATTTGTTGCATGTGCATGCATAGTTTGAGTCAACGATTGCTCAACTCTGGCTTCGACTGCTCAAAAGACTGGATGCATAAAACAGGGAAAATCGATACATTTAATTAGTTAAAAATAAGTTGCTTTTGCATCGCAATATCATGCGGCATTTTTGTTTGATGATCAACAAGGCTAAACCGAGGTAACCGGGCCTATTGCTTATCGTATGAATCGTTAAAGCCTCGGTTAAAGCGCTCTCGGTATGGGGTAAAGTGTTGGAATGCAGTCAAAGGGAGGGATTTACATTTATTTCAACCCTTTTATAAATTCATAAATAAAAAACATCAACAATGCCATTCACAATAAACATTAAATAAACAAATACGCCGTGTCGTGTAGGCAGCTAAAATCACAAAACAAAGATATTGTTTGTGATCAGTGGTCCTGAAACCGTTTCAACCATTTCAACGTTTAAGCACGACGATAATTACAATTTAGTCGTAAATATTTCATAACGATAACATTACTTTGATTTGATTTTGTTTTATTTAAATTATAAACTTGACGTCAACGTGTTGAGAATGTCTGAATCGATTGGTTTTGGTCGATTATAGAGGCGCTCGTAAAGAAACTTTCCGGTTTTCTGAATCGTTAATTCATTGGGTATTCGGTAAAGGGTAGCGAAAGAGGATTCAACCCTTTTTCTGTATGCTCGCAGCAGACCCTCAACTATAAATTACACTTGCTTGCATCTTGAAATACCAATAGTGGTCATTGATCACCATCAACACGCAATCACAGTTCAAGCTTACAACTTGATGGAATTTTTTAAGTTTAAGTTTTAAGTTTGCTAATTACGCATTACAATTGCATACCAGTAACACCCACATAATATTATATAAATTAACCATTATTTGAGTTTCACATTTCATTTGGAAAGTGTCTTAATACCAACAATATGAATACCAAACAGTAAATCTTTATAAAAATTATGATCATTTGTTTGTTGAAAGATTATTATGTACAATCATGTTATGAAACATTCATTAATCTTTGAGAATGAGGTAGTTTGTAGTTAGTTACATGTTATAGGGCCATGTGTTGCCATAATGTCATCACATCGCGTCTGCGATGGAAATGAAAAATATACATTGATAAACGTTTAAACCCATAAACGAACAAGTCCACAAGGCACACAAGTCAACTTTATGGTTCAACATGTTTGAATGTTAGAAAACTAGGCAAACACAAACATTGCTTAAATGCTTACAACTTGCAACTTGATTAAAATTACCATGCTTTATAACTTTATATTATTGATATAATTATTAATAAATTCTTACATCGTTTTCGAACAAGTCGAAAAGATAACAGAACAACAATAGGCATTTGGCTACTGCTACTTATTGAGAATTGAAAAGACGAGCGCGCAGGATAAAAAGTTGTTACTTGTTATAGACGTGATCTTAGTTGCTAATAAGTACTAAAAGCGACTGAGACCTCTTGGTTGGCTTTGGCTCATTCTAAAAAACGCAAAAGAAAGACAAGACGCGAAAAAATGCACGAAGCACCAACATGACTAGGCTAAAGCTAACGCGTTAACGCTAAACACGAACGAACTCGAACACGCATTGCCAACATTCAACATTTTATTTGCAATGATTACGTACTTATGGTTTGTTGATCAGTTCGTTGATGATGACTGAGTCGACCCAAACCCGACTGGTTACAGCGCTAAGGTTGCTTGCTGGCTGGATGAGGAAGACAACCTTGGATTGGTTTCGCATTCCCATAAATTCGCACATTTTTCTTTGCATATTTACTAGAGGCAAGCACACCATGCACATGTGCAATCGATGTATCACGTTCAAGAGTTTCATTAAGATGATTTACGTGAAGTGTGCGATTACGCCATATTCAATCATAATTATTAAATCAAATTATAAACTAATTTCAGCGTTTTGTGCGCTTTCTTAATGACTTTTGGTATTTACTTATTCGTCCCACAAGAAAACAGTTTTGAGAAAACTTGTAATAGTAATGTAATGTAAAGTGATTTATATGAAGATTGTTGGAGTATGGAAGATGTTAGTTATGAGTGTGTTTTGTTATGGTTTGCAGGAAGGGTGATAAAACTGGTAACGAGCGGCGACGCTTCAATGCAGGAAATCATCGGCTCCCTAACGGGCGGCCAACAGATTAAACTGCTGAAGACGACGACTGCTGGACAGAGCGTCGCACAGGTTTGTGAAACATTTCTATTTCTTCCGTTTCTGTTATAAATAATTTGTTTTAAATTATAATTTAAACTCTTACTCGAATCTACAGCGTTAATTAGCTATCAGAGACATATCGATGATGTCCTCGAAAGATTTTGAGGTTATTGATTGATTTACGGTGTATTCTAGAGCTGCGATTAGTTGATTTTGATTACGCGTGGTTAATGTGACGGTTATTATTGCCATTAATGACGAAAATAATACAATAATTACACGTTTGGCGTTTGGGTTAGTTCATCAATTCCGGATGATTAATGGCGATAGCATTGTTTTTGACTGGCATTCATTCAGTTAGAACTAGAAGGAAGATAAAATAGGCAGGATTAGAAATTAGAATTAGAATGGCTACTGCTCTACATATA
>JARJDT010019477.1:0-55843 GCA_030264655.1 Leptusa sp. GC000079
ATTTTTCGCATGAATTTCTCTTTTCTTTTTGCTCAAATAATTAAATTAAACATTAACAGTTAAATATTCAATGAAATAATGTTTCTTAATTGAATTGATACAGTTTTGTTGCAAAGTCAAATCAATAATCCAAAGTAATACATAATATAAAAAACATATTAGAAAACATTTACAGAAATACACTAATAGAAATAAATTAAATGAACATTATTTAATAAGAATGTAGTAGATATTTAAAATGCATTCATTCTATTACTTCTTTTCAAATTTATTTAATTAATATATACATCTTTGACGATATAAAATGTATTGACAATAAATTTACTGAATTAACTGTTTAAGCGGCATTTAATTCTCCTTCTTAATCGAAAGGATTTATTAGGTGGAAGTTACTTTTTTATTCGATTTATTAAGAACTAAGAACGGCTATGGATTTCTCAAGGATTATTTCTTGAAAGTATTTATTTATCAACATTTTAACTTTGGAATCATATATGTATAGTATACGCAGTACATTTTCATTAATATCTTTTTTACTTATCTACTATTATTGTGTATGTATAAACATGAGTAATAATAATTTTTAGTATTTATTTTTTTTAATTCTAAATTAATTGAATAAATAAATAGTCTTGCTTTATTTAAGCTTATTGTTTCAAGCAGCAGAATTTCAGTCTCATCGGAAAATCGTGTACGCAAAGAATCAAGAATCAACAAAAAAGAAGACGGAAAACGAGAAAATTTTCATGGAACTTTTATGCGCATCAAGCATAATCTGTCATCTACTTCAAGTTCTCCTACATAGCTTCCCCTATCCATATCTTGGATATAACCTGCTCCCATATTCGCACTAGAACTAAAAAGGGTGTTTTAAAAGTTTATAGGAGCGTTAATTTTACGAGTTCCCCAATTCGCCGCATTCTGGCACTGTATCTGTATGAATATTGGCTTTTGATTCAATCCTCGACTCTATTATGCCCAATGTTTTCGAAATATGTGAAAGGCGGCTTTTCTACATTTCAACGTCAGAATATTCCATTGCCAAATAACTGTATACAACAACCAGTAATCCCATTCGTATTCGTTTGTATGATCGTATAGTTTATGCGCTGTAGTATTCGCATGTAGATATAAGTAACTGCATGGCGACTGAGCATTCCTTCATTTCTATACGCCAACCGCCAACGCTATGGCATAGTTCACGGTATGGGTTATGGGTATGATTACGAGGGCATACACAAAGGCATACATAGAAGAAGAATTGTGAATGATAATGAACCAAGGGAAATAACTTGCGGCATATATTTGTTGAAGATTGCAGGAACCTAACTACATACATGCTACAAGCTTATATGATATGGGAACAGAACAGACTTCCCCTTATATTGTTGTTGCTGTTGCGCCCCAACAACCAACAACACTTGCATTTAGGCTGGACTTCTTTTTATCATTGGCTTTTCCATCTACTTCCACCTTTCATTCTAGATCTGATGGAAAGATGCAAGTTATACACAAAGATTGCACGAGCTGCTAAGTCGCTTGTGGTTTCCCCGTATGAAATATATTTTAAAGTCCGTCATCGTTTCAAGAAATACACACTTTTTATTCCCTCGCTGCACGTTTCCATCAGTAAGCAAATGAAAATGGAATCAAACTGCGACTTGCACCGAGCATTGATGTTGAAACTCTAGTTGTGTATTTAGACTTAGGTTGGAAATAGGCGAAGAATTGAAAAAGCGAGACAAATTGATTAAGAAACCGAACAAGATATGAAATTATAATGAGGTCTAGAAATTTATACAATATTCATCGACTCGTTCGACCTTTTTGTCGAGTCAATCGAACGATTTTTCAAATTCGTCAAACGGGAAATGGGCAAATGGTAGATACGTATTGTGTTGGCGTTGCTGGGGTAGGGAATAGTAAGAATAACACTGCTATTGACTTATTCTAAATTTACCACGCGGTACTGAAACTCAAGTGAAGAGAATGAAACAAATAGAAAACGCATTTGCGGAATTAAATTCACGCCGTGTTGATTGATTGCTCTAATGTTATAGTTTTAGACTCATAAATAATTCTATAATTCTAGCAAAGTGAAATATGTATTGTGCTGATAAATGTTATCCAACGCAAGTATTAAAAAAAGCAAAATATAAATTGCATGCGTGTTGGTTGCTAAAAGATAAAATCGTGCTATTTCTAAATTTTACTTATTTTCCGTTTTTATGATGGCATCGTTTCGTTTCTCATATTGCAACATTGCGATTTTAAATTTTCCAAAAAATATTTCAAAAGCATTTAATTAATCAGAATAGTTTCGATGAATTAAAAAACGGTTAAAGAATTCCTTAAAAGATAAGATTGAGACAATCAATGCAATGATATCTTTGCACATCGTAGTCCTGTTTTCCCACAAGTTATTTCTTCCCAATTTCGCGTCGACGACCGACCGACTGGCGCCGCCAGTCTTCAGTCGTTCGCAGGATCATTCAATAGCATCGTAGTAGTAGTAGGAGAAAAGTTAGTCTCGTCTTCTTCGCGTTCACTTCGAACTTGTTGGGACTTGGGGTCGGCGTTTGCAGTCAGGATCCTCTGCAACTATCTTGCAGTGCCGACAGCTACACTACACAACCATTTCACTTCAACCCCAACGTCAATACCCTACGATTCCATCGTCCTATCTTGCATTGCACTTCGCAACTCAGTGCTCAATGCAATGCTAACACAAATTCGCGAATAGCGGGAATTGAATGCAGACGATTATATTCAGTTATGTCATTAAATGCGTACTCGAGCGTCTTTTGTATATTTACGATTCGTTGAGACTAAAAGACCCATCGCCATATCATATCCAAGGAGAAACAGCGGGTGATGAAAACCCGCAAAATACGAAATACGAAAGGAATGAATACGTAAACTGAAGTGAACTTGCCAGGGAGTTGTGGAGTACGCGAGTACGAATAATGTGGTCTAATAAGAGATGAGGATGTGGGGGAATGCTAATGTTAAATGCGAATGTGAGCGCTGAAAAGGGCGAAGCGCGGGGGCCGATTGAAGATGCTATGAATAATAGGGCATAGCGTGTGCACAGAAATTTGCAAATTAGTTCAATTCGCTAAAGTGCTTCATAAAATTGTATCAGGGATAATGATAATAATTGGAAAATTATGCACGAAATCGAAATGTACAGACAAGAAAAGTTATAGTTATTTGTTTACAACATATCAAGAGATATGAAAACAGCCAGAAACTTAGTTCATATGCATCACACCCAACATTTCATTTCGAAATGCTGAATTCAAGCTCAGACTAAATAATGACGAAGGCGACGTCTTCATTAAACAAGGACGATATTAATAGCGCCCAATCAATTCAAAGGTGTTGGTTGTTTGTGTGGCTGTAGCTGCGGCAGCAACGACGTTAGCGTCGATTGAATGTAAGTGTAGCCGTTGCCGCCGCCGCCGCCGCCACTTTCCAATCAACCATTTAATGGTTCTGCAGTTTGTAATCGTCAACATGTACATCCGAATTACTGTATGTCTATATTTCAACCCTATATCAAAGAAAAGTATATCAAAGCATACTTGGAAATTGCAACTTGCAAACTCATTAATGGTGCGTCAATTCAACCATTTCTTTAAAGATAATTCGTTATTACCTATATTATTTGCAAAACCGAATCGAACTTTAATTTAATAAATTTTCGAAAAACCGCTTCAATTTCAGGACGAATCTACTCGTCATTTATGCAAAGACTTTTCGGAGGCAAGCGTTTAAAAGTACGATTTCACGATAGGCAACCAATGTTACCATACCGCCCCCATAGAATTAGAAATTTGAAATCATCAATGTGGTCGCAGTAGTCGTTATATTTAAACAAAATATTAGAAGGCCATTGTTTATAAAAAAAATTAGTAAAACATAAACGTCGAATTTTTAGTCGAATTTTTTTTGGGCGTTTTTAATGCGTGTTCCTTTGATTCGTTTCTATTCAAAGGCTTTAAAAAACACGTTAACGTGTGAAAATGTAATAAAATTAATCATTCGCATAATATTCGTTTTCCCGTTATGAACTCACAAAGTCGCTTTCCGAAAATTCGTTTCGCTTCGAAATTAGCGAATACTCCAGTCGAGTTCATGCATTGCCGCAATTGTAATTGTGAATGCTCAGGGCGGGAAGGCGAAGTGCCCAGAATGGGCAAATCGGTGGGCGAAGAATATCTAAATTCCCTCAAGTACATCAACTCGTGCCACGCGATTATCAATCAATTAATACAATCGAGCATTCCGGAACAGTCAAATGTTACTATTCCGGACTTGCCAAACTTTCTTGCCGTACTCGACTACCTGGCAAATGATATACATGGTTTAATGGAATTGAAAGATTTGAGCGTGCTCCGAAGACTGGTCAAGAAGGTGAACGCAGCCAAAGAAAGCGAAACGAATAAGGACAAAATACACATATCTAAAGGCAAAACCGCGAGCCAAATACCAGCACCTAAGTGTGCTGCCGCAACATCTCCAGCGCAGGGCGATGCTCCCATTTCTAACAAACACGCAGCGCCTTTATGTATTCCGGGCGATAAACGCGTTCCCCGATCGGTGCATTCCGAGGATCTTCCTAAAACGGTGGGCTTGGCTTCGACAGTTCCTCAGGCAACTGCATCAACGTCTGCGCCGCAATCGACCGGCAAATACCACGAGGGGCGCGCTACAGGTATTCCAAGACCCATAAAACAGTTGCCAGCAAGGGTTCGCGCTAAGAAATTTTGCAACTGCATGGACAGTTCAAGCGAGTTCTCTACTTTGATGCACAATGCTGAGCTATCCGATAACACTTTTGAAATTGAAAAACAAACCTGCATGGCTTGCAAGCAAATCGAGTCTATCCCTGAAAACCCTCATGTTGCTCCGGAAGATGAACAGGACGGTTTTGTTATGGAGCTTTTACTAGCGACTGAGGGCACGCAATCAGGAGCTCACGCAACGCCATCCACATCAAAGGTTCCTTCGGTGAAGAAAATTAAGCGAGTGAAAAGCAAAACTAAGAGAGATCTGCAAATGATTAAGAGCTACTTGAATAAGTGCGGTTTTGAAATGCCAAAGATGGAAAACACTGAGGATTCGGACAGCTCTCTTAGTGATACGAACATCAATGACGAACTGGACGAAAAGCAAGAAATCGAAGAAAAACGGAAGAAATTGGTGGAAGAAGAAGAACGATATTTTGCTGAACAGCAAAAACTGCTGCACGACAAACACATACGATTATTGCAAGAACAAGAAGAAATGTTCCGGCTGGACCAAGAAAAAGAGCGACAACGTCTACGTGAAAAGCTGGACGCTCAAGCAGCCAAGCAAAAACAGCTAGAGCAAAAGCTACACCAAGAACAACAAAAGGTTGAAGAGCAGCAACGAATCAAAAAGGAGCTTGAAGATGGACGTGCTAAGGAGAGAATACTTCTGCAACAAGAAGAACTTCGATATGAGCGACTTTGTCAGGAAGAGCTGGAGCAGCAGAAGCAGTTCGCGGAACTGGTGAAGAGGAAGCAGTTACACAAAGATGGGTTCAGGCAGATGGAACCATACGAATATGAAGATTTAGAAGAAGAATTTCAGCCGATGGGTGGATTCCAGGACCAGGAAGAAGAGTTACCTGGCGTTCCAGCCTTGCATTACACTGAAGCAACTAACAACATGGCTTTGAATGTTCCAAGGAGAAGTGAATGTTTGATACCCAGTTTGGAGGAACTTAGCCCATATTATGGAGCAGGTGCAGTCCCGGTCCAACCACTGCCAATGCAAAGCCCAATGCATAAAGACAGCCATCTTTCTACGAAAAAATTGGAAGAAATGGCAAAAAAAGCAGACGAGCGCACTTTCATCACGACGGAAACACCCTATACATGGCAACAATCATCGCAAGGTATTAATCTGCAAGGAGCAGCACCACCGACGCCTTTGCTTTTCGATATCCGCTCTGACCACTTCGAAGTCGAAAGCGATATTGAGCCGGACAGCAATCTTGAATTAAAGCAAAATGTAGAGATTCAGAGAAGCGAACAATTTCAGCAAATGCATCGTCGATACAATACTGGCCAAGTGAACCATCATCATTGCTCACAACCAGCAATTAATTCCCATCCAAATTCGGCAAATCAAGGGAAACTTGTGACAATGGAGGAATTCCTAAGGCGGCGTCCTCGCAGCCATAGCGATATCGAATCGGAACGCGAGATGCTCATGGAGTCGGATTCGGAAAACACGTGTCTTTTCACAAGGCGGAAGAGAAAGGATTCTAAGGCTAATAAACACCTACCGCCGCAACAAGCCGCCAAAGCGTTGCCGGGGCCGCTCCAAATGCTCTCCGATATTGGTTTGTTTAATGAACCTGGGAGGGCACCTGACACGGCAAAGCTTTTAGCACGGCCAGCTATTGATATGAAAACACCTATGTTCAGAAAACGCCGGAACCGCCAAACTGAACCGGCTGATATCTTGCAACTGGATGAGGAAAAAACTCGCAGAGAACTGTTGGAAAAGGAAGCCCGGCGACAGAAGGAAGCTGGAAGGCACTAAACGTATGTGTGCGTCGCAAAAACATCAACTCACTATAACACCAGAGCGAGCATCACTATTAGTTTATATCATAATCACAAGAAATTATGCCCGAAATTTGCGAGAGGTCATAATTTCAAACTATAATATTCTAACGGGAAAATCACACAAAAATGGTAAATTCACACTTTCTATCATACCTTATAAGGACTTTAGCAGTCTTTTGGTAATCAAATTTATACAAAGAAAAATATATTACGGGACACATAACCTGTTAACTGTAAATGACTGCAATAGTATGTTCAAATAAATTTCTAGTACAATAGCCGATATTATTTATTTTTTGTTTGATTTGTTACATTTATTAAAGTTTAGTCATCTAACTGGCATACGCAAGCAACTCCTCGATTGATCCAATGCCTTTCATGGAGAGAACTATCAAAAATTGTGTACATTACGAAATTTGTTGAATGACCAGTGGTTGATAAGACACCACGCCTTGCACTTGTCTTGTAAATAGGACAAGTGTACGCGTCTCTTAGCGGAATTTCCACTTTTAATTCCGGTTTCAGCCACATTATAGGCACTCCATCAAATAATATCTTCGGATAGGATTCATTAAGCTGATGTAATTGGCGGTCCCAACGTGCACCTTCAAGGTACAGTCCCTAAAAATATGAAATTTTGTAAACAAATTCCCATGCATACAAGAACAGATGATTAAATTTATACAGAAATTAGAATTGAAGTATCTTCTCGTTCCTTGCATTGCTGCATGTAATTTTATAAATGTTAATTTATTGTGAATGGTCGAAAATATCCTGAAAGTTTACCTGAATGTAATTGTTAAATTCCTCCTGGTTTTCCTCTATAAGCTGCATGTTTGTGTAAACTTGTTAACGTTTGTAAACTTATGAATAGTTAATGAAGTAAATGCAAGTACCTTGAAATAAATGCCTACTTCCGGTGACTCTGGAACTTCAGTCTCAAAATCGGTGACGAAGAAATCAAACGCTACATGATCAATCGGGTAGTGTTTCTTCCGGGAAAAATTTTGCAGCACGCCAGTCAGGAACGACTGTGTAAAATAAAACCCCGAAAGCCAGAAAACCTCTGGTGGTCCAACTTTAATCCAAACATTTAGAAATTCCAGTCGTGCCAATAAATCGCTAATATAAGAACCAAGTGGCTTCAAACTCGGGTAACTTTTCTCCAACCAACTTGAAGGTATTTTTCCAACAACCAACGAGAAAAACAGTTCATCCAATTGATCAGACATGACCACTAGTCCTTTAATTGCCTTAATTACATCAACCAAAGATTGCCTAATCACTTTGGTGAGTCGATTGAATCGAATAAGTTCTTGTTTCAATACTGTGTTCATTGAATTATCATATAAAACCGGATATTTTTTCGACACTATCTCAATATTGTAAGGTGCAGGTAATTGTCCCAGAATATTGTTAGCTAAATCTATGACCATTGCCTCAGTGTCCCCTCCAGGACCACCTGCAGCAATTTGTGTCTGGGTCAAGAGCACACCGCTCAACAATTGTGCTGTTTCTTGATTATCTTTAGTAATGTCCGCGTTTTCGTGTAGACCGAACACTTCCGGTTGAGGTATTAATGGAAGGCTTTTAATGTATTTAATTACACCATCATAGGACGTGTCTTGAGGCACGAAATAATTACCGCTTGGAGAGAAAGGATATAAGGCGGTATAAACAGTGTTCGTGCAATAAAATATCGAAAGGATCGACGAGAGTAACCTGCGATCTTTGTCATCAGTAACGCGACCACCGTAATTGCATTCGCCTGTAAGGTATGATAAAGCTTCAAAAGGTACTTCCGGATAATCAATTAGAAACATTTGTAACTGTATCACGCTGATGCGTAAGTCAGACTCGTTGAATTCATAGGGAATATTCCATCCTAAAGGACCAAATTTTCGTCGTTCTTGTACTAACGCGTGGAAAAAGCATAAAGAGAACAATAAGGTTTGCCATGCGTGCCAATTAGGGACCGCATTAAAGAATGACTTGTCGGATATCGGATCTGATGTGTACGAACGCAGAACATTTAATTTTAACCCTTTAGGTGCTTCGTTTGTCATTTTAACACCTGTAAACCAATTTAGTAAAACATCTTTTACAAACAAAATTAAAATCACTTACCGTTTTGAAGAATTGAAACAGGGAATGCCCTACTGGGATAACTAGTCAGCCATAATCTAAATAATTTATGAGTGGATTCTGGTACAATAACCTCGTCACAAATGCGATCCAATTCACGCATCCAAGATTCAGCTAAATGACAATTTTGTAAAACTACCCATTGACCAGTTTCAAGCGCAGTGTTTATCATGGCCGCAGCAATAGGTCCTTGCCCTTGGCCTAAAGAAATCGTCATTAAGTGCCGCTTATCAGTGCCTTTGTCGCTTGCAAAACGTATCAGTCCCGCCATTGGGTCTGATCCTGGCGACAGGACAAAGATAAGTGGAGAGCAATTGTTGCTGTCCGCATAGGATTCTTGCAGGTTGAATTGCGGGGGCTCTAAGTAGGCTTGACCCATTTCTTCAACAATATAATGCTGGACAGCTGGTACAACTTTATCAGGTCTAACACATCGCAATATAACCAATCGATGAAGTCTCTGTTGCGAGTTGAACGGATAGGGAAATTCGGCATCTTGAGGCTTTGATGTATCATAAAACTCTTTCCATTCATCAATGTTTTCTTTAAAATGTTCATAAAAGCCTTGCAATCTGTAAATCATTGTTATATTTGAATATTTACAGAGAAGTGGAATGTTGGTTACCCTGGCAAATTTGAAGCTCGGACAATTTCCGACCAAGATTTATCTGTTAGCCATGCAGGAGCAGGATTCGGAATGGGATTAGATAGTGCCACACCGCCAGTTAGCAAAAAGTTGAGAATTTCTTCATTTAGCAGTTTTTGCGATCTTCTAATGCCAACGGTGAGAATAAATGAAAATATCAACTTGTCTTTTTCGAACAATGAACGACACACATTGCGATAAATACTACTAGTAAAATATGAATTAAGTGTGTCGATACGCTCGCTTAGCGTATCACTCTTTGGACTGTGAGTAATCGATTGATTGTAAAGGTTTATAAACCACCCAAGTGAGTATTGGTACATGGGATCAATGTTGGCCATGTCGGAGATGCAAAAGAACAACACTGATGAGTGCTTCGAGACAGGCACATATTCATTTCTAGCATCATCAATTTCCTTCTCGGTTACTGCTGAAATTTTTTGCTTTTCTTGAATTTCCTGACTTAACACTTTACTCGAGGACAATATCTTGATAGCAGTCTCATCTTCAAGTATATTACCCTCGGAAGTACTCAAAACTTCAAGGATTTTGTCCTCTATCTCCTTCAATAGCTTTTTGTTGTTGGCGCCTTCAACAATCATAGTGTTTTTCTTCTCTTCCAGTACAGGGCAATCCCTAGCAACGACTATTCCTAGCAATTGATCTTGAAGTCCTTGCGGAGTGATCATAAAATTAAGCAAGGATACTTTGACAGCAACTTCAGGAAGATAATGCGGGTTTCTCAACCGTGTTGTTATATAAAGGCGAAAATCGAAGTTGTATTCCAGGACATTGTCTCCAAGCTTAAGGTACCACACACCCTGCGATTTAAATATATTTTTCACAAGGATGGGGTCTAAAACAGCATCAAGTTCTTCAGTAATATTTTCTAATAGCACTGGAAGTCCAGCAACTATTGCATTCTCCAGTATTCTAACATAATTTGAATCAGTTAGTTTGATTATCGACAAGCGATTACTCTTCTCCATGTTTTTAATCCATTTATTGGCAGGTCCTTGCGGATCAATCATTAGCGGCCATCTGCTTGCCTTTGTTGCAATGATGCCATTCTCAATACTGTAGTTGTCCACTGGCAGTCCATCAATATTCCACGCACGTATAACAACTGGTTCGCCCATTGTGGTCACCAAAGAAAATGTTGCAGAACAAGGAATTTCTAGTTGTTTGCAGTATTCATTCCATTCTCTAATTAAGGAAGTACGAAAGTCTATAGTGAAAGGTCCCAAATAAGAAATTACTCCCGAAGATAAAAGTACATCGCCGATAACATTCCCGAGTAAACCATGCAATTGCTTTGCAGTGTCGGACCAACGCGTTTTTTCGCCGCCCAAACCACCAATCAGTTTCTCAGCCCGGTCAAGTTTCTGCGAGCACAACTCAATCTGGTCTTCAAGTTCTTTCTTCTTCTTTGTCTCAGCGGCGAACTCGTCGTTGAGGGCTTGCAACTTATCGGTGACTTCTTGTAACTGTGCACGTTTCTTATTGAGTGTTTCCATTTGCGATGCGAGTTCACTCTCGGCCTCATCAAGGTTTGCCTTCTTAGGTGCAACAATTTTAATGACGCGATCGTAGATGTCCATTGCACGCACCCATCGACATAAACCCTCGCAAGCCGTCGACACGTTCTTGACATAGCTTGGTTCAAACTCCCGATCGGGCATGTAACGTTCCCGTATGCGTTTCATTACTGGTACAGGAATATTATCCTTGTTGTAGGCTTTCAGGCTTTCTAAAAATTTCATATCTGCGAGAAGTTTTAATGAAGGACCCCAGTAATCTTCTATCATAAACCCTGACGGATCTGGTTTTCTGTCAGGTTTAATTCCTTTCATAACGCACACAGCTTCCATCACTAGCTTGACTGCAGAAGGTGGGTTCTTCATTGACTTGACCAGAGTAATATCTGCTGGTTTGAGCGTGTTAAGAGCGTCGATGGCCGCCTCTAGTGCTGGTATAGCTTCGGCAAGATCCGATTCACAATCGTCCTTGATTGCCTGTGCGGCAGCGGCTGCTTCATTCGCGAGAGCTTCATCAGCACCGACAATTTCCTTCTGTTTTTCAACAATGACTGTATCTTGCTCAATTTTGATCATCAGTTTTTCAGTCTTTTCCGAAGCGACGACAAGTTTGGGTTGCAACGCATGCAATTCATCCTGCATTAGACCAACTTGACCCGCGGCGAAATCCAACTTCTCTAAACCGGTTTCATATCGATTGCGCCCTAAAGTAATCTGATCTACTTTGTAGTAATACATCTTTTTGAATAAGTAAATTAGCTCGAGATATGATGTAGGTGTAATGTATGTCTTCCGCTTTTGTTCTCTAAAGAAAGCATCTGAAGCGTCTTGGACCGTTACGTGGAATCGTTTGCAGATCAACATGCATGGAGTAACATAATGACCTATATTCATTTGCGATAAGAACATATTAGCCACTTTTTCAAGGGCATCGTCAGGCCACTTTAGGAACCAATCGATTGTACAGCAATTGATCAATGATGGAAACATCCTGATTCGTGTGCGAAACGCGTCACCGATTGGACTCATACATAAAGCAATATGCAAATTTGATTTGATCCGTTCGATAAAGAAATTGTATAAAGCTAAAGGAGTACTGTCGATTTTACGGCCACTATCCCGCAGTGCAGTTTGCATTTTTTCTAAGATTTCTGCCTTTTCATCAGGCTGATATAAATTAGGAACGTCACCGGTGTTGAGCACCATGTTAATGTCCTCCGTAAATGCTTCATTACTAATTTGTGTGTCGGAAAAGAGGAAAACCATTGGCTTACCATCAATACCAACACGTAATAGAAGCGTTTTAAGATCTTCTCGCCATTCGGTCATGCCGTAGGACCGTGATATTTCAATATTATACAAGCGATATTCGGCCATTGAAGTCGCCAGCTTCACAGCCGAATGGCGCCCAGTACCACCTATACCTACAAGCAACATGTTCCCGTTTTCTTGAAACAATACGCGCGAAACTCGTGACACGTGTTCGATAGCAAATTTAAACATAACCAAGTTCATCGGCGACTTCGTAACCATATTATATTCGCTTAAATAATAGTCCATCTTTTCGGTCAATTCAGCTGCATCGGTAATTTCATCGTAAATTTTTGATTCTGCATCAGGCTCCATGTAGTTCCCAAAGAACAAATTTCTTATATGTTCACCAGTAAACTTCTCTTCTTCATCCTCTACCAAATGAGCGAGCACTTTGTTTACGTGTTGACGCAATGAATTGTAACAACCTTTTTCTACGATTTGATATAACATGTCCCTAAATTTAATGAAATAATTTAATCGTTAATGTATAATTTGTTAAGATAACGTCCATAATTACTTGTCTTCTTGGTCAACTAGGCGATCATGAAAAACTCTGTACGATTCATGAATCCATAGACGAATTAGCTTTTCAGGATCTTCCAAACGTTTCGGCGGGATCATTAAACATCCTAAAATTACCCGCGCAAAATCGCGCAGTGAAAATGTATAATGCGATTTCGCCGGAGTGGGCAAAAAAGTCTCAATTGCATCTTTAAACACATCCATTGTAGCAAGCACTGTCATTCTCGTAAGGCGTGAAATGTTGTCTCCGTATCCTTTCGAGAAATGATATTCCATTATCGTGCCGAAAATCTTCGACAAAGTGGCATCTTCGAAGGCATCAATGGAAATTATTAACATGTGTCTTAACAAACGACCTGTTACCATATTCGCACCACCACCTGGTTTGCCCATAGCACCCACAAACAACTAAAACATATTAATTTAACAAAGGTTTTGAACAAGGATGTTTAACATTCTACCACGTCAATGAGTTGCAATATACTTGTATCTTTATCAAACCAGTAACCATGATCAATCCATTGCCTTATTAACTCAACAGGAGGTTGCGAACCCCATTGTTCCTTTTGAGGCATACCTAAATCATCAACAAACAACACACATTTTTTGCCCATGGAAGGACCATAAACGCCACGTCGTCGTTTATCTAATTTAGACATGATCACCTCTTGTGTCTGAAAAATTAATTTTTAAAATTGTTTTCTTTACACAATATATTACATGTACCATAACTGAACTTGTCCTAGCACTGAAATTAATGACATTGGCCAAGTATGATTCTTTTGATAAATTTACCATGTGATCTAGGACAATTGCTGATTTGCCTGTACCAGTGGGACCAATAAACAAAATAGGAATCTCATAATCTAAGCAACTCTTAAGAAAGAATTGCTGGCAACATGATTCGTTCGTTTGTATAATCAATTTTGCAATTTTTGCATTAGGTGGTATTGCCTGAACTTTTTCGACTGTGTCGATCCAGTTCACCCAAGTGCCATTGTTCTTCTTGTCATAGAACCATTCGAATACATTCGAGCGGTCCGGAAACAATTGCGCTTTAGTTAGCTTAAACGTTTTCGGTTTCGGATGTTCCTTGTTTTCACCATTAAGAATCTTCCTGTAGAAGACATCAAACACCTTACGGCCTTCAGATGTGAGCAGTCCACCTAAACCCCAAGCCATACAGAAAATTGCAATGCATTGCAACCAAATTGTGCTGACTTGCGTTTCGTTTTGTAGCATAATAGACAAAAGACGTGTAAAAGACTATGAAAAACAATGATTAGTATGTGAATTATAGGACTTAATAAAGGACATACAGAGAATAAATGATTTATAGAAGTCTCGATGAATTGCTTGCAGTTATTTGTGATTTCATTATGACAAGGTGGCACAAGCCAGTTTATTACATCAAGAATCAATTCCATTTGTTCAGCCAAAAAGACTTTTTCCAAGGTAACAGCGTATGAATCCAAGAGTGGTTCCCATCCTAACAATTTCGGCTCCATGTATATCATTCCACAACGACTTACAGTAGCTGGCGAAGCTTGCTCTAAATCTGCCGGTTCAAAAATCAAGTTCATTGAATTCGTCATTTGAATAATCTCCCCAGACATCAAGCACAATTTCTTATTGTCATCTAACACCGTGTTCATGTTTTCAATCCAGACTGCATCAACCGGACCATCAAATATGATCCACTTGCGGTCAGGCGATGTAGAGTTAGCAAACTCTCTGAAAGTTGTCGCCAGCACACCATCAGTCCATTCATGTGAAGCCGGATCAAACTGTCCATAAAGTTGCCCCATTGTTATTGCTTTGGGGTTGATGATGCGATAAATGACACGATTTTCTTGTAAGTTAGCTTCATCCATGGCTGCTAGCAGCCCTAAAGCGTCTCCTAATGACTGATACGCGCATGTTTTACCTGCCATTGGTTCACCAACTATCATCAAACCATGACGTACCAAGATCATTTCGTATATTTGCATAGTTTTGTCGACGAAGAATTTAGTTGGTTGTAAATTCTTCTGTAATAGAATGGTGCCCAAACAATCAAGGAGTTCACTTCGATCGAAGTTTGGTAATTCAACACCAGGAAACAAGTCCGAGTAAATGCCTTCAAATAAGGGAACATCCTATAAAGAACAATGGTCAATGTTTAAGTCGAACACCTAATTTAGCAATTAGCAAATACCTGGGCTAAAAACTTAGGCAAATTAACATCAATAATAGCTCTAAGAACAAGTTGAGCTTCTTCAGATTCAGGGTAAGATCTCTTTAAATTTCCGGCAGCTAACAAGACAGATTTGACAGCCCTCATGCCATAATCATAATGATTTTGTGAAGATAACTGTTCCGAACACAATTTGTATGTGTGTACAATTTTCTGCGCTAAGGAAGCCGCTGTTATGAAACCATAAGAATACAAAGATATCTCTCCAATCATGGCATAATCAGGCACCATCATAGCAACAGTCCTGAACAGCACTTTTAAGTTATCAGGCAGTTCCTGTCTGCCCGCGTATCCAGGATTCATTGTGATGAACACGCTGCAAGTCGGATCCAAGGATAATTCAGTGCCTTCAAAGATAAACTTCTCCAACTTTGCACCGATAGCCATTTGTATGCACAATATTTGTTGGGCAACAACGGAGAGGACTTCCAATTCAATTCGGTTAAATTCATCAAAACATGCCCAAGAACCAGCCTGCGCTAAACCTTTGAAAAACTTACCGAGAGCTTTGTAATCTAAGCCATCGGAACAGTTAAAGACAACGCACTTTTTAGCAACTGCTTTAGCTAAATCTTTAACGGTTTCCGTCTTGCCTGTACCAGCAGGACCTTCGGGTGCTCCTCCAAGATGCAATTTTAAGGCACCCATTAAAGTGCGATAACAACGGTCAGTTAAAGGTGTCGCAACTAAACGCCCCGTGTTGCCCAAATATTCAAAACCGTAAGCTACGTTGGTGGTAATCATGCATACTGATACAACATAGTCCGCCCAATAATAACGCAATTGCGAAATCCATTGGAAGTCCTCAACTGCAGTTATGTTATTGTCTCGTAGCTTTCGAACAATATCGCGCCCTAATTTTCATCAAATATTAATTTGGAAACAACTGAAACTATCTTCAATAATTAGGTACTTACCATGGACATCAATAACAATAAGAGCTTCTATAGTTATCTGACTTCCAGCTTCAAGTTTACCTTGCACTAGTTGCACAGATTGCTCGATTTGAAGAGTACAAATGTCTGATCTTTCTTTTAAAGTCTGATCAAGAATCGATTTAGTGACCTCGCGTGTCCAGACAACGCAATTCACGCACTGTACCACTTGCCCTGGCCAACTCAAAATCCATTCGGGTCTCTCTGTATTCGGGTAGGCTTTAATTGAGTGCATGATAGTGTCTTTCATTGATTGTATCATCAGTTGTTCAACTTGCACAAGCCACTTTTCAACCATGCCTTTAGCTTCTTGCGGATGTATACGACCGCTGAAAGGAACATACTCTTTCTCGGCACTAATCATACCAACAATTTCGTCCCCTTCGATGAACTTGAGCAAATAAATACCCTCGAAACATTTCTTTAAGTGCGGTTGCACACGTAGAGGGTCTTTAGTTTCGGAAAGAATCTCCAAGAGTTCATCGTTAGACAGAAAGAAGAAGCGCGGGAAAAAGAGGCGCTTCTTTTCCAAGTAGTTGTTCAAGCCTTTCTGGATTTCGTCAAGTAGCGTATTGTTTTGTTTCAGAGCTGCTAACATTCCCGGATAGTAAGTGGCTTCAATTACATGCGTATCGAGAACTGTATTCTGTTGAATCATGCGCCAGCTACGGTCGACTGCTTTGAAGTTCCTTGCTTCAGTTGGCATTTGCCGCATGATATCTTCAGAGCTAAAGATTGGCTCTAAGTACATCCAAGTGGCTTGGCACATTAGCCATTGTTCTAAAATATCCTGCATTGAAATTAGCTTTTCTTCCCACCGAAGCATCTCCACTTCGAATGGTTTGACGTAAGGTGAACCACGCATTGTTTGCGCCTTCAAGATATGATCATCAAGAAGCACTTGTATGTCATCGACAGCAGCCAAGATTGACACTCCTGTCTCTCTGTAGGGAACCAATTCGAAACAAATATCTGTCCATTCTTCTTTCATCTTCTTCAAATTCCTTTCCAATGCATATTCTTTAGTGGCGGATGCGCTGATCTCTTCCAATTGGGCGACAAACGTCAACATACCCGCGTCAATCATATCGCTCAAGGAAGATTCAGGAGTAAGTGGTAAATCATTCCCCATGACTTCGCGTATGAGATTCCAATGGCGATCTTGTAAGCCTTTGTTACAGATTGTTTGCAGTACGGGTATGACATGTCTAAACTTTTCAACTTTTGCCCGTACCATTTCAGCAATTCTCCTTGCTCCTGCATTGTCATGCAAAGTTTTCCCAAGTTTGTATAAAATGCGCCACATTTCTTCAACTTCCTCACAGATTTCATCTGCATCCAGTATTTGGAATGGTCCATAGTACCAGATGTCGTACTGTTCGTGGAATGAAAGTACCGTGCGCCATAGTTTATCGTAAGGATCAATGCTCGCAATCATGACATACAGGTTCGTAAATGGTGAAGGATCATAGTCGAGCAGTTGTTCTTCGGCATTAATTTGCTCCGCTTCTTCTTTGTCCTCCTGCAATCTCTGCATAAGTTTCTTAACAGCCTCATTATTTTCAATCATTTCGCCCATTGTCAACATGGCAGGATCTTTCTTCTTGAACATATTCACTTGTTTCTCGTGCTTCTTCAGTTTGTTTTCAAATAGTTGCCGTTTGGACTTGAGTACAGCTTCAGCCTGCTCTCGCTTCATGTTCAATCGCTGAAGAGCTAATTCAATCACGTTCTCCATGTCTTTAGGCCAAATGAAGACGCGTACATTGAGCTGAAGATCTTCCGTGCTCAAGTGCGCATACTGCATGAGGAAACTCAAGTTTTCAGCTGTTTCGCGAATCTTCTCACGAATGTTAAACATGGTGACATCGCGACATTCAATAACGTAGTTCATAAGATCGACTAGTTCAGCGACTGATTCGGGAGTTTCCGAGACTTTCTCCGACATTTCGTCAAACAAGTCGCAAATTTCACGATTGTGCAAGTAACTTTTCTCGACGAAATAGTCCACTATCGTCATCCGCAAACCGTCAATAATTTGATACATGTAATCATTAAGCTCGCCACATTCTAAGCTGACCATATTCAAAGGGATTGATCTACGCAAGAAGACAAGCTCCTGTTTGATTGCTTGGTATTTATCGATACGTCTGGCAAAGTCCTTGAGGAATGGGAATGGTTCTTGGGCCATAAATTCGGTTAAACTTTGGTGTGCTTCACCATTGAGAATATAGCAATAGTCATTATAGATTTGCAAATATTTCTCGCATCCTACTGAATTTGGCTCGAAGCATTGCTGTACTTTTTCGTACTTTTGAACCACAATTTTTTCCGACTTCTTGACCCAGTACAAATAAGTTACTGGCTTCTCATCCAGCTCAGGAAACAATAACCGTTCAATACGTGGAATCTTTTTGTTAACATGCATTATTTTATTCAAAAAACCTGTCAGAATGGTCGCCATCTCAGTCATGGGAGGATCTAGCCCAATTTCGCAGCTTTCTGGCTCAGCACGTGCAACAACTTGCACCATGGGGATATTAATTAGCGCTAAATCTTCATACTCATCACCGAAGTCATTTCCTTCACGAAATTGCCAAATAAAATCAATAATGTGATCCAAACTTTTCGTCAGCAGACGTCTTATCATCAGCGACATTAACATAGTAATACATTGAAAGAATTGAATGACCAGGTCATCGTTACCATGAATACTTTTAGGGACAAAGTAATTCCAGGAATCTTTCATTGAGAGAAACAAGTCTGCACACTCACGCATATATTCTACTTCAATAAGATTTCTACTGTTATCGCACAACTCTGTTGATTTATCATTCAATGTTACTAAATCTAATGGAAGAGTAAATTCGTCTTTAAATTGATCGATTGGTAGAATGTACATGCTTTCATATTTCGAGAACCAAATATCCCGAATTTTTATTATTATTGGATTAGCACAAAAGTAATGTCTTTCCATGTATTGTTTTGCAATGTTGTAACTATTATGCCAAGGCACAGGACTGCGTATAACCAATGCCGGATAACTGACTGGTTTTGTTTTAATGCGTAGACGCTTCCATTCGTAAGGATCTTTTAAAGCGTAATCAAGTACACATTTACGCATTTCTAATTCGTAAAATTCGGATATTTCCTGAGGATATGCATCCATTATGTCTTCGTAGAATCGAAGTCCTTTAAATGTATCTGATAGAGTTGCCATTGCCTTATTTACATATTCTATATTTAAAGGTTCTATATCAATATCATCAATGCCCTAATAAAAAAACATTTCATTTCGTTTGGTATAAGCAATGAAAAGGTGGGCTTACTTCAGTTAAATAATACTCTATTCTATTAAGATCAGTCATGCGAATAGGTCTTTTCATTTCTTCTTCAGCAATAGCGATTAAAATGCGTTTTTGTTCATCTAAATCAACCGGCAATTGCGCTTGCAATTTACTTAAATCACTGAAAAATTAAATATTGAAGTATTAACAAATTTTAGGCATCAAAGAAACAAATTGCGTACATCGGTGGGGGCGGTTCTATAATCTTTCTTTTCTTGGCATATTTTTCTTCAAGCTCCGCTGTTGCTTTAGCTTTGCGACGAAAATATTCACCGGTAGTTAAGTCTTTTAAAGTAACAATTCCCGGCGTTTGCAAATCTTTGAGATGTTGATAGTGCGCACACTGTTGGGCTTTTTTCTCTATTTCATAGCGTCTCTGTTCTGGAGGCTCTTTCAATGTGCCATCTTTATTAAGGATAGTAAACCCTGGACGTTTTTTAAATGGCGGCATAGATTGCATATTTAACGCCTGTGCACTTGGCGTAAAGCAAGAGCCTTTGTAGAAATTAACAGTTGCAGAAAATATTAAGTGTTTAAGATTATTTAAGGAATTTGTTGCCTACCTATAACTTCACTTGGTCGATAGTAGGAATACGTATCCTTAAATAAGACTCCTTTCATACGTGCGTCACGTGCGAATAGCGGAGGATACTCGATATCTTCATAACTTCGTTGCACCAAGTATGAGGGTGGAATCTCGTCGTATGGGGCCACCCATGGCATATAGGGTAAAATTGGGGGCGCGTTTCGACCGAATTTGTCGCATAGTGGTAGCGGAAACCCCATTGTAAAAAAGGTGTAAAAAAGAGTCTTATTGTAACACGATTTTAAGAATTAATAAATAATAAAGTGCAAAATAATTGACGGAATGACTGATAATGACTTTTAATAGATTTTGGTGGAATATTTGACAAACAAACAATTCTCATAACAATCTCCTTAGCAATAGTACCTAAGCAACAACTAAAATACATTGATCAAACAATCAACAGTTTCAAGTTAACTAGATTAATAGTTTTATTAATTTAAAAACGAACACATATGACATCACAAATAATTTACAAAATATATTAAGATTATAATAATATGTCTAATCAGTGTATTTTTGATTTCTTTGAACTTGTAGGTGTAGGAATATGTTCATTACTGGAATGTGTCCAAGTCGACCGATCACTTCGCTGTGGAACAACAGTAGATTCGTTTCGTTGGAACTCGGTTTGGGTTTCTTCTAACATGAAATATTTCTCATTTGGTGTTTTGATTGGGTCAACAGAAGTAAATTTCCACTCTAAACAAATGTTAATAAATAAAAACAACTTGTATAATAAACAAAGTTTACCTTTGACCAAAGCATTAATGCGTTTTAGCAAATATTCTTTATCAACAGCCTCGGTAAGTAACATTTTGCGTAGTAAATCAACCATTTTCTTTTGGGAAATTGCTTTGGCGCGTAGGTAATAAATCATTCCCCTGAATAAAATTTATAAAATGTAAACAAGTAAGTGTAAGAAATGCGATGCTTACAACAAGCTAATAATAATCAGCGCAACGACTCCGGGTTTAACAATATACAGCAAGACTTTCCAGACAATGGTACCCTCTTCCAATTGCAATATTTCACTAACGAGAAAATCCCACATGTATTTCTTGCTATCGCCTGTGAAAGGCCCACATTTGCCCATTTCAACTCTAAAATTTATTAATTTTTTTAGAACGTTTGCTTAACTGTGAATAAAAATTACTCACGTTGCGATTAAAACGCCTAATAATGATAACACCAAAATCAAAGTCAAAAATACCATCACGAGAAACCATGTTTGCGTCTGTGTCGCTCGCCAAAACTTTGTTGATGGTTTGCAAAACTTGATAACAATACTTGAGACAAAGTACCACAGAATAAAATATTTGATAACAACTAAAGCGCTTATTAAGGGCGCGAAAACCAAACCAAACCAAAATAGTGCCTGGTTGTAAATAAGTTGCAATGCGTGACCGGCAATTTCAAATTCGGGACGTTCCATTTTGGCATGTTTCAAACTGATACAAAAAAAATATAAGGAAAACAACAATTTGACAACAAAACTAATTCACTTACCGGCCCACAAAAAGGTAAATCACTTTTTCAAACAAGAAGAAAACAATTGTAAAAATAAAATCGTAAATCATTAAACGATAGATTTCTTGCCCCAATGCATTTTCCCAACACTCCTGCAAACGTTTTCATAAATATTCAAAACAAAAGTATTCGAGTGTGAAAGTACATACAATCGGCTCAGATCTAGAAAACCAAAAGAAGCCAAACACGAAGATCACAACGATTTGCAATATAAAAGTACGACGTAATGTGACATTAAACGCAGTTCGTGGATTCTTGTAATCTTCATAATGTGATACCAACGACAACAATTTTGGTACAATGTAAATAACTGCATTTATGACTAAAGCAGTTACTACAACAACTAGTTCGTTCGAATGTTGGTGTAAATTGTTTTCTAACAACTTCCAAATGCCGTAACCAATTGCCGCCACCCCAGCTAAGATTAACAAATTAGCTGAGAAACGTAACATAAATGTACGAAAACGTTCTTTCCATGAAAATATCTGCAAGGGTTTCATTTCCTCATCCAGTAATTCCTGGAAGTTGCTTAGTGTAATGAAACTATAGCTAATAATAAATAGATTATGAATGTGTACTTTAAATTCGTGATATATGGCAGACGATTTTAATTTCGCTGCGTTCTCAGTAGCAATCCCAAAATCCCAGTTACAGAATACTTTGTGCGCGTATACGTTTTTCAAGCCGCCTTTTGTTTCAATAAAATTAATGCGATATGATCTTGCCATGCTATAATTAATATATATTTATAATAAACACGTGCATTTCCTACTGTTCCAAATTTGTTTGTTTAGATAATTAATAATTCCATTCATTCATGTTTATATCAATAAAGATAAAGACTTACCTGATGGCGAAAATCAACAGCAATGATACGTAGACAACAATCATGGTATAGAAATATCCACGCGGCAATGAATAAGAAAAATTATCAGCAATGTGTATAGTTTCATTGGTGTATGTACCATAATATAATAGTGTGTTGGTGAAATATCCCTTTTATATCAAACAAAAAAAAAATAAACAAAATAAAACGTTGAGCTAGAAGTGTGGAATTGTTACCTGTCCAGTGAAAAAGTCTTTAAGTTGGAAAGAAGACGTCTGCAACTTATTGCCATAATAAATAAAATCCAATCCTTGTGGCAAGATAACGAAACAAAAAGCTATCGCAAATGAAACCAAATTTAAAATAAATAAAAAGCGAAAGAACCGGAAATAAATCGCGGTGGCAGAACCAAATTCGCTTTCTACTTTCTTCATTGTTGAATACCACAATTCAAAAGAATAAAGGCAGTCTTGCATGTTTGATGTACACTAGAAAATTATGTTTTACATATTTACCTACATTACACAAACTAAATACCTTTTTCATGGACATGCTGAAACTAAATTTCATCTGTTTCCACATTGAGATTTGCTTGCCTTTCGTCAACCTCATGTTTAATTTCTCTTTTACCATTTTCTTCATGGCCAAACTTTGTGGCATGTTCCTCAGTGCATCCCGGCGAAACTCGGGATCCTGTCGTTCGCTTACCGTTAATAGGCATTGCTCTTCCTCCTCAATCTTATCAACGATATGATTTACATGATCTTCAACAGGTACTCTGCTCATATTTGCTACAAGTTTTAGTTGGCACTGTATTGATTGATTTATTAACGAATTAAGGGATATTACAAGCAGTTTGCATCCAGTCTTGTGTGTCTGTAGAAGCACCCCGAGACATTCTCCGATTTATATTTCTATGCATTGAAATTGTGCGAGGTCTATATGGCGATATAGATTGCTCCTCGGGCAATTCAATGTCTGAATTTTGATCATCATCTTTTACGCTCATTGTGAATGACTAATATTCATATCTGGCACTTAATTTCAAGTCTATCAGATTAATGAATTAAATGAATGTTTATATTGTTTGTATTCATCTGATAAGATACGATTTTGGCGGTGTCGATATGAAATGAATCAAGAATTAATAATGTCAGTTTTTCAAGGATCTTTTTTTGCTTTATTTATTTATTAGCAGATGGCGACAACAAATATAATTTTAAACATTAAATAATAGTCTAATCAAGTGATAATTAGGGTGGAAATTGATTAAGATAGAGGTAGTTTTATATTGGTCCAAACTTTCAAAACTTTTATACACAAAAAAGGCGGTAATTCGCCAGCGCCAAGGGTGGTTTTACCCACAACCAAATATACTCCGCGAGTTGCTCGTTTCTATCTTAAGAGGTCCCTAGCAGTAGTTTATCGAGAATATTCGCATTCGACTTCGCCGCTTGTTCTCACGTGTTTCCATGGCATAGCGAGGCAAGTTTATAAACACGGTAATAAACGCGGATTGTTATGAAGTCAGCAAATATATTGTTGCAACCGCCCACGTTATCAGACGTTGTGTTGTTTGGACGAGGGGAAAAAGCGCGTTTGCGTCGTCTGTGAATTCGAATCGAGTTCGAGTGCGAGTTTGAAAAATCCGCTTCTTCAAACTTGCCCGAGCCCCAAACGCTAAAGCGCAAGGCGCAACAAAACTGACTCAACCTTGTTCGTATACAAACAAACGCAACAACATAACATAACAAAACGACGTGTGCGGTGCGGTGCGGTTGACTCGCAATATAGCAAGGCATCAAGCAATCGCAAGTGTATTGCTGTACAAATTCGGAACTGCGAGTTGCGACGGCGAGTGGTTTTTGGATGTTCGCGGTCCGCTGTTCGGTGTTGTGTTGTTTGTTTACGCTCAGTCACAGCCTCTAGTCGCCGCTTGTCGCAGTAAACAAGCAATAGGCAATTGTGTGAGTGTGGTTGTAGGATATGTGCAAGTCAAGTGAGCCGTGGACGGACAGCATCGGCATCGCATAAAGTTGTTAAGTCGCCGCATCGTCGAGGTTTGCCTTCGTTTCGCTGTGCTCTCATGCTCTGCTGCAACTGCGAGACACGAGACTAGCGACGAGCTTCGGCAAAGGGCATATCGCGTATAAAACGCAAAACGGTGCCACACGGATAGCCGAGCCGAACGTGAACGCGTTCGCTTGCGTGCTTCCTTCGATTTTCATAACATACAAGTCGTAGAACATAGCCTATACGACGAACGGCGCTGATCGCGTACGGAACGCGAACGATCATTGCGGGCATTGCGTACACATTGATAAGGCGAAAAGAGTGTGAAAATAAATAATAAGCCCGCACGAATCGAGCGGGCTGGGAAACAAGCGCTAACGATCCAGCACCAGCGAACAGATACTCGCTGCTCCTGCTTCGATACGAAAAGCAACGAAAACGAACTTGCCTACCAACGTGTTTGTTCGCTTGCGAGTTTGTGTATTCGCCAGTCAAAGAGACTGGGACTGCTTTGCCCGTGCGTCACTTCACATTTGTTTATTGCCGCACTATTCGGTCAATTCGGTGTGTTCGTGTGGTGTGCGAGCAGTGCGAATTTCTGCAAGTTGCACGTACCCTTTGCCTTCGACCGCTTGTTGTTATTGTGCGTTGCGTTCGTGTGGCTTGTTGATATTTTCGTCAGTGTGATCCGGAAATGTCGTATTCGCGCACGACTGAGAGCGATGCCTGGGCCTTGCTGGCGCTGAAATCGGCCCCAGCGAGCCCCTCGAAGGTGCAGTGGAACCCCGACGAGAATGGGATTGTGATCGCGCGGCTCGATGGTCGCGATTTTGAATATCTAGTACGTCAGCACCGGATCATTGTTGGCCGGAATAGCAGTCGCGGTGACGTAGATGTCAACATGGGACATTCGAGCTTCATTTCTCGCAAGCATTTGGAGGTGATCTTCGAGCATCCGTTTTTCTACATGTTGTGCAACGGCAAGAACGGCGTGTTCGTCGACGGCGTGTTCCAGCGGAAGGGCGCTCCGTCCATCCAGTTGCCCCGGACGTAAGTAACGCCTGCGAAAAGGGCATTCCTCATTCGGTTTATATTTACGCGTTTGTCAAGCACCTAATGTAAACAAATACATTTTTGAGCGAATGTTTTTGGTTATAGCAGAAACGCTATAGTGTGCACGTGGTTTATTTCCACTGCTTTTGCTTATGCTTTCTCATACAATAATATTATTTAATAGGCGAGAACGAAATGTTTATCTCGTTGTTGCCTTTGCTCTATTCCTATTGCTGGTCGAATTACAGACGAGCCTTGAGGTTATTACACATGGCCTCTATATTTACGTCAGGTGTTTAGCGTTACTTTTTATAAAACGCAAAACTAATGTAAAAATGTTCATGGGGTCATGCAATGAGCGCATTTTACTTCATCTTATTCAGCTTCCATATAGCAAAACTATCTTCCTAAATTTTCCATACAGAAATAACCTATCTTTATTTAAATGCAATTGATAATTGGAATTTTTAATTGTTTCTTGTCCAAGTCCTAAAATCATATTCGAAAATAAAGCCAGTAAGCAGCGACATTCCTTTTCGTCTGCGTACAGCATGCGCGCACATAACCTAACATTTACAACACCCAACACTACATCGACCAAGCACCAAGCAGCCGAGCGAGAACCGACCCGAGCGGCCAGCAGTAGCGTACCGCAGCAGTAATCAGCAAAGATTTCAAATTTTATAAACAAGTATTACATAAAACGGAAACATTCAAACAACAAACAAAATGCTCCGCTGAAAAGCAGCAGCTGTAAATTTCCATTTGAAATTTCGATTCCGAACGTTATTAGTTATTCATTTCGTTTTCTGTTATTCTCGTTTCTTGTTCTGGGTAAAATTGTAATTGAAGGCAAATTGGGTTAATCATTAACTGTTTATGGCCGTTTGTTTTTCTCTTTGCGTATGCGGTGTTCGTTTTCGGGGGAAAGTACGATTATCGAGCTGTTTATAAAGTCACATGTGCCGGCTCCGGCTATGTGGCTATGCCAATCGATTATAGAGTTGATAAAGACGCCAAAATATATCTGATATTGTAAGTTGCGAGGGGAATGGATAGTAATGGACGCTCGATTGGCTTGCGACTTGCGATTGCGACAGTCACGGCGGCGGCGACGGCGGCTCATGTTTTCATTTTCGGCCTGAATGTATGTTAACAAAATGTTAGGATTGGTGGGGGACTTGAAGATTGTATAGTATAGGGTAGACACTAGTCATGGCTAGCAGGCGAAAAACGAGCACATGCTTTCTCATCATGATGCTCGAGCGGAAAAATACAATTACAACAATGTCGAACCGAAAATAAATACGTAGACACATTATGCCGGCGTTGTTCTTAGCCATTTGCCATTACCTAGCTGCCCGGCTCTTAGTTCAAACAAATATAAACGCGTCGGAATATTTCGAAATTTACATCAGCGTTATTTCCTAGTAGTTTGCTTTGGCTGCTATTTTAATGAAATTTCTGTTAAACAACTTGGCTAATATTTTTCCAAAAATCATAAAGGTTCTCATTTCGATTTCATTTAATGCGGAATTTAAAAACAATGTTGACTGTTTGTTTAGTTTCGTTTTTAAACGTCGACAAACTATAATTGAATTTTTTGATAACACCGATAAAGAGTTATCTCCTATTTAATCTACGTGATGTTTCATTGCGAAATTGCAATATTTCTTGGCATGCAAGTCACAATCAACTAAGTTATACTAATCGTATACATGTATAGTCATAGACAGAATAATGCAAACAATGCTTCGGCATGTTTAGCATTGGCTCCGATTCTTAACTCGTTCTTTGTAAACTTTGCTTTGCTGTAACAATAAACAAATTGCCATACAAGGATTTGGATTACGTATACGTCTTGCCCGTTGGATGATTATAAATATGATTCGTAGTTTACGTCTTTATTTGTTTATTAGAAAGCCGAAACAGAAATGAGAATAGATAATTACGTTCTTTGAACACTTTAACGAAGTTGAAAAAAGTAAAAAAGCGTTGTAAAAATGATTGTAAAGTGATTAATAAACAAAAAAACTATGACTAGGAACATGCGGTACGGAGTAATGGCAAAGTGTAGTGTGTTATTGTTTATTCACAAACGAAGTTTAAAGTGCTCAACTTCACATGGAAATGCCTAAGTAAAGTTTGTATACATTGTGTGGAAAATGAAAATATTTTCCGCGCGCCTTCACTTTACTCGACTGCATTTCGCTTCCCTCACCAACACGCGCATGTACTCATTATCGATCTCAGTTTTGCTATGATTATATACACGTTGACTTGATGTAAACGTATTACACGTTTTAGTATGTGTTTTAATAAACAAACACGCGCACTCCATGCCTTTTGCCCAGCGTAAGTACGTTGATGAAATAACAACACCGAAAAGCATCAACACAAAACGCACATTTTACGAAAATATTCCTATACGAATATGCAAGCAAAATGAAAACAAATGATTATTAAATAATCGCATTTATCATTGTTCTTCATTTGTTTTTATCATTAAATTTCCATAAAACAGTCCTTGGCATGTTGAACGAACACAATCAATCAATTTGCACGAGTTGAGCGTATTCTATTGGATGATTTCATGGATGGAAAATCAAGGGAAACGCGAGCCATTATGATGAGTGTAAGGATGTAAGGATATTCCTGTGACCTCACTAACAACCTGTTGCACGCCTTCCTTTCCTCGCCTCGTCCGTTCAGCGTTCGTTCGGGTTTTAGTGAAGTAGCCTTTACCACCCTTTAGTCAGGCGATAGCGATATAAAAAAGAATCAATGTCTTCGAGGACACCCTTAATATCGATTCGACATTGGGCATTTTTGGGGTCGCAGTTAAAACGTTTTCCTTCATTTCCTTGGAAATCCACATTTTCCGCGCTCGCACCCTCAATTTTTTTCATTCATCATTCGCGCGAGCAATAATACCTCGCGGCGAATCTATTTGAAATGCAAATTGTGTTGAGCCCGGGAAATTCAAATGGAACATTGTTTGTGATGTTCTTGAAAATATAATGAGAAAAACCATACATAAACGGATGAATACATAGTTGGTTGATTAAATGCGAGCTGCGCGAACGAAACCTACGAGGAGCGACTGAATCAAAACAAGCGAGCCGAGCGATAAGCGTTTATTGGCGTGTATTTATACAGAAAATTCCGCGTTTCGAGGTCGAAAATAGAACGCGAATCGCGCACAACACATGCACGCGCACCAACACCGACCGAACGGCGGTTTGCAAACGCGAAACGAACCTCAAACGAAACGACACATGTTGATGTGATGTGAACAGCGACGCACACCGCAACTATAGACAATGAAAATGAAAATACGTATAATAAATACATGCATTAACATTACGTATTGCGCTGATGGCTGATGTCTTTCTTTTTATTTTCGTTTTGTCGCTGTTGGTGTGAGCGGACATGGGACGGACACCAACATTATATTAGTGAGAGAGCATAACTGAAACGCTCTTTTTCGTTTCTCTAATCCTCAATCAAGCAACGACCAACAACGTGTATGTAAAATAAATGCAGTTGCAGTCTAATTTCATTTCATGTTTTTAGAGGTCTACATTTACATTTGTTGCGATTACGATGCGATTTATTCTAAACGCATTTATTTATAGTCGCAAGTAGCAAGCATGAATGACATTTGAATTTGAAAATTCTCTTTTGTTGTTGCTTATGTTGCGGTTGCAGTATTTTTATGTTTCAATAATTTGTATCATACCTATGCTTTTCCTACACGTATATGAATTTATTGTATGCAAATATTTAACAATAGTGAATGCTAAACGAACATAATTATTATTTAAAAAATTATAACCACTGCATAGTTTTTTCTACTTATTTTCCTGGTTGTAAAAGTAATTCAATGCAAGCATTTATGACAGATTATTTTACATTTCATTCACTGTAGAATTAATTAGTTAATGCTGACATAACAAATAATACGGTTTCATATTTTAATTGCTTATTGCTTATTTATTAAAGAATTTAATTAATTAGCACAAAACATTTCAGCTAAATTTAATTGTTGGCATCAAGAGAGCTAAAGGATGTGATGTGCGGTATGATAGTTGCGTTGCGTACTGTTACTGTTTACCTATGAAATTCCTCTTTCTTTACCGAAATAAGAAGGGAAACACGCAAGAAAATTGAACAAAAACTAACAAGTGAAGTAAACAACTCGAAATAAAATGGCTTTTATTGATTTTGCCTCGCTCCTTGCTGCATGTATAGTTTTTCGCGTTTGCGTTTGTATTTTGTTCACTCTTCGCTTGCAATGATTTCGTTAGGTTACGTGTTTCCTACTGTGTCATCAATTTATTTTTAATTAATTAGCAACAATACCACTACATCCACAGTTCATTATTATACGTGTTTCGTTTGCTAGTTTGCTTCAAGTTGAAGTTGGAAGAAAGCAAAAATGGTTTCTTTTACGACAGGTTGATTTTGATGTTTCACGTTTCATGTTTGTATTTGTCTGGGATTAATCAATAAGATTAAAATAACACCAGAATATAAAAGTCTCGAAATATCAGCACCGCTGCTTAGACTTAGAAAACAAGAATAGAACTGGAAGCATAGCCAAAGCCAACACACCGCAAATAAAACAAAATAATGTGACCAACCAGTTATTAGTAAAAAATGAATTCATAATTTGGTCGCCGTTCTGTCTACCTTGCATACTTATTAATATTTTAATATTTAGCTATAAGTAGATACAAATAGAAATACATGGCGTTGTCAATTTTACATAAGGTTGTTTTCTTTAGGAACACCAATTTGTTTTAACCAATCTGTAGTTGTCTCTTGTTTCCTATTATTATTAGCTAATATTCGTAGATCGTAGACAAATTAATTGCTAATAATTAAGTAATTAACTTATATGAGTCTATTTTTCTGATGGTATAATTGAGAATTTAGGGATATTGCTTGTTTTTATACAAACAAGTGTCAAGTTTTCAATAGTCCGAGTCCGAGACATTGCAAGCTATATAAATCTGAATTGCAGATTTGTTTCTTGTTAGCTTGATTTGATTTTCGATTTTTTGCCTTTCGCTCCTAGTCTAGGTTGATGTTTTACTATTAAGCTTATAGTGTTTCTGTATAGATAGACAAATAGATGACAGATTTGTTTAGCTTTTTTATTGCTTTTGCTTTCTTTTACGATGTTTGTTTACATTTTTTCTTCCTCGTATTCGAAATTTACGTTTCATATATTTCGATGTATTTATATTTATAGATATTAATCAACACCACAGAATATGGAAACACAAACTCGTTTCGTTTTCTGTGATGTGTCTATGAATGCAAATTTTGAGTGTTGATTGCACTTTTTCATCATTGAACGTTCGTGTATATGCATTTCTTGATGACATTCTCATTTCGCATATTGTTCATTTTCGTACGTGAAACTCAAACTTGTGTGATATTTTGAACGCGTCTATTTATAAATATCAATAATATAAATATGGCATGCGATGACCTTGCATATATCGTCGGCCATCGCCATACCAAACAAAACCATCGTTAAATTCAAATTCAAACTAAATCCAAATTTACGACAAGACTTGCAAACACTACTTACACTTTCATCACATTCATATTCGTCATTTACAAAGATACGATATGAGGAAAGGAAAGGATATTGCTAAATTAATTTAAATTTATTAGCTGATAACTTGTAAAGATCCGTATTTGCATTTATTTGTTTTGTGTACTTTGTATTTGAAATCAAATGCCATTCGTATCGATTACACATGCAATCAATCTCATTTAAACTTTGAGCTTAATGCGTTTGTTTCATGATCAGCACAGACTATTGTTATTAGTTTATAAATTATTTAAGCTAATTTGGTATTGATACCTGAGGTGACTAAGGAAGAAATATGTAGAACTGCACTATGAGTAAAAGTTTAAACAGCAAGTGTACATAGAAATCAGTTCAAATGCAAAGAATTCATAATTATTATCAATAAGCAACTGGTTTGCTATTGGTATTGATATTGTTCGCCAATAATTGTGTATAGAATGTTGTTTTAGTAACTTGCGGCTATTTTGTGCGCTTTGTTGACAATTGCCATTTCCTTTTCACAACAATTTTCAACATGTTTGTTGTTTGTATTCAACTAATGATAGATGTGCGTTTTAATATCTATTAACGACAATCAACAAATTATTTTCAAAAACATTTCTTCAAATTGAAAACGTAACCGAAAACTTTATAAATACGTAATTGGTTTCATATTGATTTGAATGCTACTTGGTGCGTAGAAACGACAAATAAACACGTGTAAAATGAACTTCATGAATGCGAAACTTACGTTAGAGAAAAAGTAACACTTTTGCATGTCAATTGCAAGTTAAAAACAAAAGATAAACACAAGCAACAACATTGCTATCACATTGCGGTTAAAGTATTTCTAAACAAACACGAATAAATATTTACTGAGACTGAAACAAGATCAGAGTCAGTGCACGTTGTTGAACCAGTCGAATTGTTTCTTGCAGATGTACATTCCGATTTCCAAGTACAAATATCCGGCTGCAATTCAATTCACTCGTCGACGAGGCTAGCGAGCCGCCACCAAAGGTGCGTGAAGCATCACCCGTGAGAATGCGTGACCGTTCTGGCGGAGGCTATCCGCTGCCGCCGCTCAGGATCAACATACCTGCTGATAGCGATACGTACGGTAGCCCGTTCCCATCACCAACGGGCACCATTAGTGCAGCGAATAGCTGTCCAGCTAGTCCAAGAGGTAACGCATTTGTAATCACACACTTTACTAACATCCCTTTCCTTAGCAGAGGTATAAACCAGATGAAGAAGTGACCAAGTATTTTGCCGATTATTTTATTCCTCCGGCCTATCGAACCCGTTCTAAAACCAGAGGTTACTATTCCTTTTTGTTTCCTTTCCAACTAACTAACATTAATTATGAGTCTTTGTTGTTGTTTTGTCGATTGATTAATTAATTAATATTGAGCAATGAATGAATGTTAGGTCACCATGGTCGTAGGAATATTTCAGCCGATCTACATATGGTTGCACATTACGCAGCGCAAGTTGCCCATAGCGACGATTCGCATGCACCAGCAAGCCATAGTCCCGATTACCGTCAGCAGACGCCCAATGGCAATTCGGTAAAGCATGCAAGAAAAGTTTCATGTGTTTTGTATCTATTGATGATGATCATTGCAGATGCCCCCGAAGGATTACGGTGGCGGTGGAAGCGGCAGCAAGGACGATGCAAAACCGCCGTACTCTTATGCACAGCTTATAGTTCAAGCCATTGCCAGTGCCCCAGACAAGCAACTCACCCTCTCTGGCATTTACAGTTACATCACCAAACACTACCCTTACTATCGCACCGCTGATAAAGGATGGCAGAACTCCATAAGACACAATTTAAGCCTCAATCGATACTTCATAAAGGTATTTATATTTAAATTTAACTTTATAAAAATATTCGTATGTTGCTGTTTTTGACTCATGAATTGTCATTTTGTTAACCTAAATTTGCTAAATGTCAAAATTCAAATTGTTTGAAAAATTTGAAAAACTCCAAAAAAAAATCCAAGAAGGCCTTGGGCGAACAAAATTCGTTGCCAAGGGGATTCAACGTTGAAACGGTTGTTGATTTCATCGTTTCGTTCATTCGCACACAAAATTCAATTGGTGAAACACCTTTTAAGGTACCGCGGAGTCAGGAAGAGCCGGGGAAGGGTAGCTTCTGGCGGATCGATCCGCAGTCCGAATCGAAGCTTATCGAGCAGGCATTTAGACGACGACGGCAGCGCGGCGTCCCATGCTTTAGGGCCCCCTTCGGCCTTAGTTCCAGGTAACATAACCAACAATTATTTTTTTTTTGCTGTATTGTCGAATTTTTCGCGATCATTTTGTCGAAATAAATGCGTTATTGACGGTGGGCCCCATTATGTTCTGATGCTAGGAGTGCGCCAGCATCACCGAGCCATGTGAACATGTCGGGTCTGATGACGCCGGAAGGGTTATCACGTGAAGGCTCCCCAACGCCTGAGCATATGCTCGACGTCAGCCAGTCAGCCCCCGGCAGTCCAGGTACCGTCAATTACGCTGGTAGCGGATCGGCGATCGGACATCAGCAGATGAGCGCGCTCGTTGGCGCTACCAAATCCCGCTTGCTGATGTCCCAACGCTCTGATCTACCAGAACACGTTCAATTACAGCAGCAGGGCTCCTCGCAGCTGCCGCCTGCGAACGGGCAGGAGCACCGAGAAGGTAATAATAATAATTCATTGCATCTATATCGTAGCATTGCAGCCGATGACACGGGAGCCGCCATTTCGTCAACATTTGCGTGTTGTTTCTATTTCATGTTCATATATGTGTTTTGGTTGTTTAGAGAATAACAAATACTTAATACCCACTAATTACAACGACGAGCAGTCGTTGTCGCCATCAGCCGCTTATTCACCGCAACCCGTTATCGTTCAAACTGCAAGCTACTCACCATACAAGTAAGTACCACGCCAAAAACGACGCTTAAATGGCATTTGCAATGACAAAATGTCACATTTGTGCCGTTTTCTTGTTTGCTATAGTCAAGGGGAAATGAAAAGACATCTAGAAGAAGTTGTGGAGAGTCCTGCGGACAGTCCAACCAACATCGTGGAGGCGGCAGCCGATAGTAGCAGCTTGGAGCCGGAGGCAAAGCGACCGCGTCCCGACCAACTGGCGTATGACGACTAATAGTCAACTAATCTTGTTTTGTTTAGCCACGTACCGTCCACTTAATTGACGATGACGTGCAGCAAAGCAAACAATTCTCACTTAATTCAATTTACGTTTACGAAATCATTTCTTAGAAATTTCTGAAATTTGAGAAGAAATTTTGCGCTTTTTCCACACAATCATTGCTCGCATTTGAATTAGTTGTTCGACCGCATCTGACAAACAGCATTCGCGTTACATCCGTATTTATTGTATATTTTTAATCTCCATACCCATTTATTATACACCAATTACTGCAAATAGCTTAAAACAATGCGAAAATACAGATTATTATTAAAAGATAAAATGATTTCTATAGTAGTCAGTCAGTCAGTAAGTCAGTCAGGTTCTAGCTCTAGCTCTATCTTAAAATAAGTAAGGCAGATGCCGTCTCCACAAATGTTTGCAAGTTGCCCTTGTTTTTCTTTAAAAAATCAAAAAAAATATTTGAGTTGATGTGCGAATGAGGTCTGTTTGCATTTGAAACGTGATCCTTTCGCACTTTATAATATAATAGTTTCCGAGTCCCTGTTATTTCTTTGATAATGTGTAATAACATGTCGATTCAACATATAACATATAACATAGTATTAGTTTAATTTAATAATCCGGCGGGATCACTTGATAGGCAATGTTGTTTCATTATTGTTGCCTACCTGTGCTTATCTTCGCACAAAAAAAATAAAAAAAATATCAATTCCGATTGATTTCGTAACGTAAATGCTGTTTGTTTCATCAGTCGAACGACTAAACTAGTAAATTTAAAATACACCTTTGATTTTCGGCGACTTGAGAGTGCCTGCATTCGTAATTGTAAAGCATTCGCAATTTTAATATTTCGAACAATGTTACTTTCACGCAATTAGAACACTGAAAAATTTCAGCAAAATTTGACCAACATTTATATAATTTTGACATTACGTTTTTTTAATTAATTTTCATTTGAATTGTGACGAATAGTGTATTAGTATCGGTCCTTTTGCCGATTTGTTTAGTTTTTCTTTTTTGGAAATGTGCTTATTAGGGATTTATAAAAAAATATATATTTCGATGTAAATCAAATGCTTTTCCATTACGAATTGTGCAATATCAAACAATTAATTTACTTAGCAAATGCAAAATGCAAGAAGAACAAATAGATTTGTTAAAAACGTAGACCAACTGGCTTCAGGACGTTATCAGGTGAGGCAGGTGAGAAAAACGAAGATTTGCGTTACATTCGAAGCAAAAATCATAACATAATTCGAATGTGTCCTACCTAACTGGCTTTATTTATATTTTTCATTGATAGCGTTTAATTAGCTGGAATAATTAAATGCGAGAACATAAATGAAAAATGAGATTCCAACAGAATAAATTACGTGAGCTACATCTTTAGTAACGAAAAAATAAGAAAATTTAACTACATTATAGAAACAATAACAAAGAGAGCATGAACATTAATTCAATGGCGATTGACGAATGAGATCTTTTTGACTATAAAATAATTATTAATAATAAATTTTCAATTGCAAACTTCACTATAACTAAAATTGAATTAATGTGAATGATGAAGCGACATGGCAAAAACAAAGAGCAAGTAGTGTTTGTTACAAGAAGAAACTGAAACAAATTAAAAACTATTGATGTAAATTTGATTGAATTATGATAAATGTATACAATAATAATGAATTATGATAAACTTACGCTATGAATGATGGAGAAATGAGAAAACGTTGTATTATTAAGTAAAGTAAATACAGTAAATAAAATTCAAAGTGAATAATTGAACTTACTTGTTTGTTTACGTGTAACTTTTTACCCTTTCAGCCTATCAATTTCCAGCTTAAAGATCTAAATTTTATCAAAAAGTACAAATTTATTTCATAATCAGAGCTTATAATGATAATTCACAACAGATTCATATTAAAAATATATAAATGTATATATCTAAACTTACAATCTATTACAAAAGAAAACAATCAACTAAAAAATAGATTGGTAAGTTATATTTAGGTTTTGAGAAGTCACATTTAGTATAAAATAGTAGTAGTGGTATAATGTATAATTGAGTTTGTCTCGTAAAAACGTAAAATATCGCAATAACGCATCACTGTTTATTTTCTTTTCTTGATTTGATCTTCTTGCTTCATTGAAAAAAAAACTTCAAAAGTTGTGAACTATTTCAATTACTCAATGATTTCCTGAAACATTTCCATTTGGTGTTTGCGAAATTGCGATTTCAATTAAAAGTATAAGTTACATCACAAATTGCATTGATATTCTTGAATTGAACTTACAAATAGATGCGCGCAATGCAATAAAAACGATTCGTTTAAGAATGACAATTTTCACCTAGTGAACAGAACAAAATAAAGTAGTAGTTAAAACGACCAGTAACACTCGATTTATCAGACACACTTACTCCATTCAATTGACGAAGATAAAATGTATTAATGGCACAAATGAGATGCAAATGAGTAAACAAATTATTAATGAATGACATTGTCTTTGGCGGCTTACATTTTTAAACATCACAGTTACAAGCTGCTTCATTCTTCAAACTCACATGTCTTTTTAAACTTTAGCTTTAAACTTGGAATGCTCATTAAGTTACATTTACAATTCTTCCCTCAACTAAACTAAACTAGTTGTTTAGCAAGAGCAACATTAATTCGGGAATTGTGTGATGCACGCAATAGATGCTCATTTAATTATAAATTAAAAAATGATAAAATGATTAATAGGTTCAGGTAAATCGACACAAGATGCGTCAAATATTGAACATTTCATTTAAAAATGCATATTTGACACAAGAGCTTGTAAATGAATGAAGAATACTGATTCTTCCACTTTCCGGAAACAAAATTCTAGGCGGGGAAGGAAAAGTCGGGTTTTGTGCGTGGATATTTCGGGCGGGCACCTATAACACAAAAAGTATTCAATAAATCTCTGCACATTAATCATTAAAGATAAAGAGTAATTTTAAGTTATACTAACCTAAATTGGGTTCCTGTGACAAGTCCAGTTCATTCTCAGACACGAAATGCGAATTATTAACACCTGAATCCCCAGAATCATCCGAAAATAAACCTAAGAAAGTCACAAGACCTGAAATATTCCTGTCATAGTTCGCTAATCAGAAGAAACTTACCTTTCTTGAGTAATTTATCAGGTGTAGGCAACTCGCTAGGTGCCGGCGGAGTGAAATGCGAAATCAATGAGCCCATCGGATGTGCTGGCAGCAAATTCTTCGCTGGCGACATTAAAGTATTCGGATTAGGTAGAAATTTCGGCATTTCAGGCATTGGCAATGTGATAGAGAACTCCTCCATATCATTCGAATATTTATTAGGAGTACGTTGTTGCCACGACATGCACCTTGCATTCGGGGGCGGCGTATCAGGTTTCGGCGGCGAGCTTCTGTTGCTGCTGCCGGAATCATACGAAAGCATAGCTGGCGTTGGTGGCTGTGGCCAGCTAGACGTTTCTTCCTTCCTTTCACCAACTTCAAGCCCCAACTCAGCCAGTTCTGGATTCAAAGCAACGCTAGTCTTCCTACGCGTACGACTCAACACGACTAAGAAACTATAATCGCTGAAGAACTTCTCGTATGCTTGATCATTGCCCTGGAACAGTTTCTCCCCATTGTAGGCAGACATGTAGACTTGTTCTAAAGAAGCTAAAGGAATTTGTCCGCCTTTCATGTTTAATAAATTGTAAATCTTTGCCGCCTTTATAAATTCCGGAATGAGGAAGATCATAAATCCCTCCGTATTAGTTGTGCGACTCATAATAATGTTATTCATTTGTTCTAAATGTGTTAGAGTAATGGCGCTCTGAAAGCGAAGGTAATACGAAAAGATGAGAGTGTTTGCCTCGCAATGGTACGGCGGTTTGATGAGAAGACTCCATATACGTAACGAAAATGTTGAATACCGGTCACGCTGCATTGGTACCAGTAGCGGTCCTGCTGTACTGTACGAAACACTAACGAAATCGCCAAGCTTCTCGATGAGTTCGGGAATATCAGTGCAGTTGTAGAATTGCGGGCTTAATTGTGTCTTGTACTCGCACGCGTAAGCTGCTGCAAGCTGATCTACTGGCAGGTAAGCGACGTTGTTCTTTGTGACGAGTTCCAAAACACGGCTACCGAGCAAATTTAATGCTTGCTGTGAAGTTAAGCTGATTTTGCGTTGGCTGTTTGGCAGCTCTTCAACTTTAATAGTGTCCGGAATTGCTTCGAACAATTCGATTAATTTTGTGAAGCCGTAATCGGATACTTTGCATTGATGCCCGAAATGATGATGATAATATGGCACGAACTTCTCAAACAGCATTGAACTGGTCGGCGAGTGTGATAATAGCTTAACAACCTTTATAAACATAGAGAAAACAATCAATAACGGAGAAACGAATGAACTTTTTAATTTTAAATCATTTATTTCAAATACTACTATATGTATTTTGTTTATCTATTTCAAAATAGCTTTCCAAACTATGTTGAAATATTTTGTTTCTATTTAAAAATAAAATGATTAGAATACCCATAGTTAGAAGAATTTATTTTTGCGCAATTATTGATGAATTATTTATTATATTTAATACTGATTTAATTACAATCTATTGCACGTTCTGTAGTATATTTTGGTTTTGTATGTTCTTACCTCAAACGCAAATTGTTTTGTTCGCAATATTTCATCAGGAGTGCGAACGCGTTGCGGAATACTGATAATGCAATCATTATCAGACTTCGTAAGAACCAGAAGATTCTCGGGCACTTCATCCAGTAAATCTTCGATGGTGCACACGCCATATTCCACGGCTGTGAAAGTCTTGTGGAAAATGCGCTCATAGACATCAGGAAATTCAGCCAAACTGATTTGTTTGGAGAGATGATTCTTAAGAAGTCGCAATAGATCGGATGTGAAACGACGCATTTGGGCTGAATGTGAAAGGGTCAAGATGCGGTTTGATCCTTCGCCCAAAATCTATTCAAAAACATTTGAAATTTCATAAATATCGCACGAAAAACAACTTTGCGAAAAAGTGACTTACTTGAACAACATTGGACAAATGCGGACTATGTAGTAAATCATCCAGCTTAGTATAGCCATAATCAGCAACACGTAGCTGCCTGCCGAAGTGATGATGATAAGCAGGCACATACTTACTCAAAGGAATCTGACATTTCGGCGAGCTTTTCAGCAAGTCGCCAAACTCGCGCCTCAACAATGAAATGCACGTCGCAAGCGGCGACGAATTCTTAATGAATTGCTCATTATCCTCCGGTTTGGCCGCCATCTCCCACACGATATACTTCGCCTTATTCTTATTACCTTCATACTTCAACTTAACATTATTGATGCATGTGACAAGATGTTCAAGCGGCACGCCGTTGACGTTATCCATTGGTAGCACCTCCCCGAATTCGTGCTTGTAGCAAATTGGGAAGCTCAACAAAGGCAGAGTCCCCATATGCGACGATAACATCTTATTGAGTTTCCCCGAGAATTCCTTAAGCGACATATTAATGCAAGGCAATTCATAAAGGTCTGTGAGCCAAGTACTGATATCGCTCATGCCATTCGGGCAATGCACGCAGCAATAATGCATTTGTTGCGGTTTTTGCAAGTTCGCAGGAGGCGACGCGCGTATTTCAGCCGTAAGCGAAACCAGTCGCTCACCTTTCTCCTCGATAATCTGGCACACTTCCTTCAACTTGTTTATTTCGCAAAGAGACACTTTCATCAAGTATCTTTCTTCCAAGAGGTTAAGAAGCATGTATAAAGGCATTGATTTCATTGGAGATTCTTGGAGTAAGTAGACAACACGCTCTTTTAATTGGTCAATATCAGTGCACTTAGCACGCGCATAGGAAATAGATAAGCGGCGAAAACCTAATTTTTGATGATGCATTTTTGAAATGACATACTCGGCTTCTTGCTGATTCGCCACTTTGACAAGCGCGGTCGGTTTCGACTCTTGATAGTTGATTGATATGTTATGAACCATTGCGTATTGCTTGAGGTGATTGCTGAGCGTATTGCGAAGGTCGCGCATTGAAGCATCCAAGTTGGTGATGATCAACTCGACCGGGTTGGATGCAATCGGCTGGAACGTGCGCGATGTATCACAGGCTGATGAATGTTGAGCATTTTGCAAATCCGGGGAGCGATTCAACGGACTACGCCAATCACCACGACTAGAACCCTAAGCGACAATTTTTTGTTGAAATTACTAATTATGAACTTTTAACAATACTAATTAAACGAATTAATTACTTGACTTTGCCATGAACTGGAAGGCTGCGGCACGAGACTATCATTCGTCCTATTTTTCTTGCCTTGGGCTTTGGAGGATGGTTCGACGCCCGTTGCGACGATTTTTCTTCCGAAAACATCTTCGCCGTTGATACGCCTTTGTGCCCTTTAAACGAGAATTACATAAGCATACCTAAGCATCTCTTCGTTTTCACTCATATTTTTGCATTCGCGCCACGTGTTTGCCCGATTTTTACCTATTTGAATTATTGTATGGAAGTTGATGAGCCATTTTTGTTCGACACACAAAAATTTAAAGCTAACTGACACGGAAGACGCGATTAAAACATGTAAATAAAACGAGTGTTACGCCACTGATGAATAAATAATTAAATAAATTAAACAAAAACAATCATTGGTTGCAATTTTGTTCGCGATTTTATCGCATGTTGTTCACGCCGAGACAAAACTACTACTAACTTTTGCAAGTCACATTGTTGCGACCTTTTGATGAAGTTAAAGCAACGAGAAGATTGATAAGAAGTTGAAATGTGCATCAATAAAAGAAGGAAGTATTGAGAATATGTTGCAAATGGCGAGAATTCAAGATATAAATGACTTCATTTTACATTGTGAAACTTTTACAAAACATGCATGAAATTGAAAATTCAAAATATTAAATCAAATTTGCTCAACTTTTTTGCAATTAATTACTTCGTAAAATATTTAAACTTACAGTTGAAAATTAATTATGACTTGAAAATCTAAATATGCATCAAAATTACGAAGTTCAAAATATAAAGCCATTTGCAATCTCAAAAACCTTCAGAACAAACATACAGAAAATAATACACTTTCAATATTTTATTCATAAATATTTGAAGTAATAATAATGATTATTTAACATGCATGAAGTCTTATTTATTATTTAATTCTTGAATTTTAAAGTTATGAATACTCTCACATGCATAAAATTAGAATTCTTCAAATCTAAGAAACAAAGCCAAGTAAAAGTAAAAGTATTACCTTATAGCATATTCAGAAGTCGCAAAACGCAGAATTGCAGTCCCAGTTGTCCTATTAATATCAATAACGCGTCCGCCACAATTATCCGAAAGGAACTTCAAGCGATTCTTCAACGGATTCTTCTCGAACGTCGTCGGCAAATTATTTACGATTATGTCAGCAGTCTCAATAGGCTGCAATCAAAAAATGCCTGCATGCAAAAGCAATTCAATCAGTTTAAGGGTGTCTTTAATACTTTAGCTTTAAGTAAGGGTAAATTGTCAGCTATCTCCGAAAATAAGTACGATGCATTAGCGTATTGTCGTAATGCATCGGAAACGTTGGTGTTGTGCACCAAAATCACATGTATCTTTTTGCGATAGCGCAAATCCGATAAATCGGCAGCGAAATTAATATCGCCTGAGATCAGTACAATAGTTGCTGGTGGCTGGTAAGTTTCCCCAAAACGGCGTAATGATTGTCGCAGTTTCTCGTCGGCGGCATTTTTGCTTGTTGATGAGACATGAATCAGGTTTACCTGGATAATTAATAAGGAATTGAGAACAACTTTAAACTTCGCTTAAAATTAATCAGTTGGTTGATTTTTTATAATAAATTATTCAACAGCCTTATAATATAGTTGATTAGAAATGAATTATGACAAATTTGCTCACATTAAAGTTTTTTTTTTTAATAATTATTAAATTTTATTATTGTTATCGGTGATTTATAAAGCAAACAATTTGAATCACTATATTTTTATTCTAATTGCTAACTGACGAACTAACTAGAAATCCTTTGTTCGTTAGTTATTAGCACGTTATTAGTGATAAGGAAATAAACCAAATCAAGTACATTGAACTTACAAAAAGTTTGGAAACTTTCAAACTTCCTTCATAACCCGCCATTTTTACGCGACATCTCATAAGTATGGTATGTGTTAAAATGCGCGTGCATTGACAAACATCAGAAACAAACAAATAAACAACGCAGGAGAAGTTTAATTAACAAGAAATGGAGAAACATTAAATAAAGCTTGAAATAAAGTAAAAGCTTGCCTGAGCATCGTGCAATTCCTGTATAACTTGCGTATTTTCCTTCCGCACATCGCACACAACCAAAAACTCGGCCTCCCTGTACCCTTCAAAAAAGCATTCTCGGATCCTTTGCACAACACAAGCCGCACTCTTGTTTTTCGGCACTTGGCAATTTTCAATATCCCAGAACACACCAATTGGGGGTGGCGCACGACTTCTCCTTCGGCGATTCTTCCTCCGCGAATTGAGAAGGAAATTATCGCTTAATGAGCTATCAGAACGGCAGCTTGCGCTTCGCGATGCTGATGTAGCACTTTTGCAGATTCGCGGCGCCGAAGGGAAGACAAAGGACGTATTCGAACAACTTGACTGAGTCCTGCTCCCGATCCCACCGCCACTGCCCCCAGTCGTCGTCGTCTTCGAGGTGGTCGCATTCGATTCCTCGGGAGAATCCGTCCGCGAACTGCATGTGCTACCCACGTACATAGTGCGGATGTACGCATTTAGCACTTGTCTTGCGGCCACCCAGAGACTATATACATAGTGCACGGCCGAATAAAGAGCGTTTAGGGGGTAATAAGTATGCGACTCCAACTTGGCAATAGAACTGGCACAACAAACAACAGAAAAGGTTAAACTCGCTGCAAATGGACACGGTTTTCGTTTTTCGTTAGATAAGTGAAGTGAAGGCTGTCTGCTTCCTGTATAACAGAATCCTAGAAGCTGCTTACAGGGAATTACAAATTTCTTGGCATGGGATTATCCTAAATCAGGGTTGGCCAAACCAACTGGTTTAAAAATAGATTAGTCGATAAATATAAATATGTGTGTATGAGTTGTTGACTTGTAGATGGAGCCACCTATGCTGATTCTGAGCTAGTTTTGGTCGCATGTGTAAAACTTTTCCCGCCTAGTACATAATTAATAATATTCAATCTTTTATCCTTTTCAACGGCAATAATCTGAAAATTTGATAGGTCAATGAATAATTAACAAAGCCAGATAATTTTTTATCTATAAATAATTTATTTAATCAAATTACAAATAAACAAAAATAAATATTGGTATCATATGACTATAGACTGGTCAGTAATTCTGGAACATATAAAACACATGTATAACAAACATTTTAATTTTAATTATTTATGTGGTATACACATACATACACATCATTGTAGAACGATGCATATTGTAAGATACACATTTGGGATTTCCAAGGGCATTGCATTTCAATATCTGGGCAAATGCCGCTGAGAAACCCCAGAAGTGCACTGACAAATATTTAATTAATTTTGTACTGTTAATTACGCAGACTTCTATTCGCGAATAAGGCACAAACCTAGAGAAGAGACTCAAATAAAACATAATTCTCTCAATTTTCATTATGCGATATTGTTCATTGTGTACGCGGTAATCGCAAACGAATAACGTCTTTCGTTTTACTCGACGAATCGATTCTTTAAAAAAAATCAAGCGATCTAAGCTGCTGAAGGCAACAACAACTATAATATGTGTATTGTAGCTTCGAATAATCGATATAAATCAATATTATATTTATGCGCTCGGAGAAACACGCACGTACTTACATCATACACTCACACTTGCAAGCGGCATTCATATTGAGAGCTGCAGGACCGCGGGACAGGACAGGAAGATGAAGCAAATGAAGAAGACGAATAAGATAGCTACATAGATGCAGTATTTATACGGTGCACACATGCACATGCAGTTTGCCTGCCTGCTGCCTGCAACGATAATACACATGTAAACGCAAAGCCAAACGGTAAAAAAACGCAAAAAAGGAAGAGCGCAATGAATGCGCAAAGATTTGCGGCCGGCGATTATCCTGTCCTTCCCGCTCCCGCTGCACATTTGCTGTTTGCTTCATGACGCTCACCTACGGGCTGCACTCATTGATGTTACTTATACAGCTAGTTATTGCAAGCATACGTCGGTTTGCAACCGACATAAATTACAATTTTCTCGATTAAAATTATCACATTTTTACCTTCCAATCTATTTATATGTATACAGGATGTCCCCGGATCAAAATAATTTTCCATTTACCATCGAATTTCCCTTAAATTGCGGACGATGCAACGATGAATCAGGCGAGAAACGCGGAGACTGCTATGCGCGAATAAAACACAAACCTAGGAAAATCAAATCAAACGGTCGTTTCATAAATACGCAGAATAAGGAGTATTTATGTGTTTATATGTATGTATAAAAGCACGATATGAGCAAGCGAACAGGAAGATAAAAGAAAAGCAGTGAGCGAAGCAATGGAAATGAAGGCATTCGGCATAACATCAACGCGGTGCGCCGCGGTTGCAATGTACTCTTATTTTAGTAGTTCTCTATTTTGTTCGTTTAGTTGGTTGTTAGTTGTTTGTACGGGTGATCATGTATTGAGAGCTCGGTTCTACAGCTAAAGTGCATCCAATTAATAATAAATTATAGTTAGGTAGTGCTCGTAAAGTAATAAGCGCGGAGAATTTTAACGCCCAAAGTGTGTTCCACGAAGTTGTTATAAATACACAAGTCGAATGTGCGCTCATATGGTTGAATATGAGCAATGAGTAGGTACACTGTAACTATCAACTTTGTAGCCAGCACACAAGAAAAATGTTATGAATTACGCATGAGCTTCGAGATTTACGTGAATGTCGGCTATGCATTTAGGCATTTTTCCTTCTTGATTGCTTGATATCTGCGCTGCTCGATTTCCTTGACTGCCGATTCAAGTTGGCTACAGCTTGGGACTTAACAGGCCAGTAGACCATCTTCAAAAACTGTGCCAACTGTACCGATAAGGCCCAGGACGTAACCAACTTCAGATTATCATTATCATTACAATATATACCTTCAAATCATCATAGTTATTTAATAATAAAATTAATGTCTGTGTTTGTTTATTGTTATTGCCTACAATTATATTTTCAATGAAGTTAAAGTTATTGCGGAAGATATATTGATGAAGCAGATGAAGGATAAAGCACGTATGAAGGTATAGGTAGAAAATGAACGGCGCACTAAATTAATTGCACGCATAATAAACGCGATTGTTAATTATTTTACCAACCATAATAATAACAACAACGCCTTGCGCTCGTAAATAATACGGCGGCGTTTTCGCTTGCAAAAGAAAACGAACTATATCCTCTTGGCTCTTGCATTCTGTATCTGTCTCTAGTCTCTATGCCTGTGCAATGTGCACGTAGTCGTTGCATAGGTTATTTCTTATTTTGTACCTTCGACGAACACGCGCGCGCCTTTTTCTATTAAAGTCAAAAGGGCAACGCAATTTTTTTGCATTCATACAGAACGCGCTCGTTCCATGCCTGCATTGCCTTCTCTCTTTTGCTTATGCCTTTTACGCTATCGCGGAGGCAAAGCCGATTAGGTGTAAGCGTGTAAGATATTATAAAGTAATAAATAAAAGTAACACCCATTCCCATTCGATTCGTGGGTAACTAATGTGGCAATGTGTAAAGTTGGCGAAAAAATAATAATTTTAGTGCACAATAGACTCGTAAATAGTTGCTAGAACTGCTGGCAGCAAAAGCCGAACGCAAGAAAGTAGCACCTATTAGCAGTCCTTCGTCCTTAGTCCTGTCGAATAGCTCGTGAAAGAAAGGAATGCATTGCCTCATTGGCATTGCCAAATAGAAAGAATCAAAGAATGCTTTTTACGACTGACTCATGCCAGGCGCGCTCAGAAAGCCGATGCCGCTTACCGCGTTTCGTTTGCCGTCTTCAGTCCTACTATTTTATTTTATTGTATTTTATTTTCTAAGCTTGCCGTTTTGCACATGCGATTGCCGACACTTAAAATTCTCGTAGGTGGTTGCGGAACAACAAACACTCAAGCAATCAAAAGATTGCAGTGCAGCACAGCGCGCACCTATACAAATAAATAGTTCATCTGGAAACAAACGCATAACTCTCTTCAGCGATTCAGTTCCGTTAAGATTTTTGCCGTGGCTCAAGCTTTTTACGTAATCAGTTCAACCGTCTAAGGTCTAGTTAGGATCCAATAACAAATAGGCAAAGCCGCGAACGAAAGCAAATGCGACCACCAAGCTAAACACAAGCGACATTCTTCGCTTATCATTAGCTGGTCGCTGGTCGGGCTCGTGGTCTCGCGGGGACCGCTGACCTGTACAATAATTTATTACAAAACATAAACAAACACGCATCTTATTTATGATTCTCGCTGTTTGCTGCGCGCACTCATAATAGGTAGCCTTTTGCCCTTGCGCTCGTAACGGACTTCTTTTCAAACGGACAAGGAACAAGCGAAACGATCAGGCGATCGCCCGATCGCCAAGGCGCAACTCGGCAACTTTAAATGCCATCGTACATGTTGTATGTACCATGGAGAGAACGCGAGCAGGCCGAAGGAAACTGGAAGTTGAAGAGATATAGATACATGGCGAAAGATAAGCGAGCACGTTGTTGTTAATTAATCAAGCGCGGGGCGAATGCAGCCGCAGCATCAGCTTCAGCTCTCCTCCAATCCATGCGGCTGCGGCGGTCGAAGTCAACGTTGCGGGACGATTTAATTTATTTTAATTCTCGTACGTAACAAATCATAGATTTCGATCATTTATTAATGACTGGCTGCATTTGCTGTTGTGCGATGTGTATATGGGCACGACCACGACGCACGACGCGCGGCCGTACGCAAGCTGCCACGAAGGAGGAGAAAAATCGACTAAATAATAATGAACACGTCCTGGCTACCATTTCCCTCCATTTTCCTTTTTGTTCGTAAATCAAGAGCGCACGTCAAATCTGAACGTAACGAAACGATTTACATTCAGCTATCAATTTGCAAATGAGCGGACGATGCGATGCGATGCGGACGCACCGGGCAGAGTTCAGCGTTCAGGCGACACTCCGCAGGAATATTAATGGCATTACGTGCAATTAAAATCGCCCTGCTGTGTCGACACGAGTATTATGTGCTTGTAATATGCTACTGGCTTTTTAACTAAAAGATCATTTTCAAATTGACCAAATAAATCAAATGCCATTGCAAAGGTTTATCTCGTAATTAAAATCTTGTTCACTCGTTCACTGACGTTAGAACTTATTAGTTAAGAATTATGAGTACGTACTTTTACTTTTTGAGCAAATCGAAAAATATCCGAGTCTGAAGGAGTAAACAAGAATGATTGCGGCAAGTTTTTCACGTCTTGTGCGGAAAATAGCAAACGTTTCCTCCTTTTTCGCTTCGCACACCGACACCGCACTAGTTCTGAAGTGAACTGGATAAATGTATAAATATCTATCAACATGTAGCGTGGCATTATTGGTATTATTAGAATCCTGCAGGTACAAGTAGGTTGGCCACATTATTATTATAAAGCGAGCCGGTGAGCCGGATTATTGCGGAGGAGAGCAAACTGCTTCGCGGGCTTTTTAGCTTCGGCTTCGGCTACCAACACTCTGACACGTAAGACATAAGACAACATAGAAATACAAAGTGATGTAAACACTTTGAGCACTTAGGTTCTCGAAGTTCGTATTCTTACGATCGATCCAAATGCATTTGAACATTGGTACTACCTTCATACGCCAACAACTAGATGTGGACGACACAGCATCATGGAAGTAGTCGCAAGAAGAAATCTCAGATTTAAGCGATATGGCCTAACAACTATAACTATAACTATACATGCATGATGGCTATAGCTTAAGATGCTGTCTATCGCCTATCTATAACTATAAGGACCAGGTTCAGGCGGTTCAGCTAAGCAACAGCAAATTGCTTTCCCCTTCAGTGCACATAATATTCAACCGCATGAGTGGACGTATGCCCGCGACGGCGACGTTCGACGTTCGACGTTGGAATGGACCAAGAAAATGAGGATGTTAGAATCGACGTCATACTCTACCTCTACAGCTGCGAGTTGCGAATGCCACTACGAAAAAGTCTATGTTGAAAATATCTTTACTTGACTTAAGAAGCAAGATGAGAAAATGATAATCCAAATTCAAATCAAGCATGTAGTTTGTTCTATCGATGCGTTACCGATTCGATTTGCGATTGCAACTCCCTTATGGGATTGTAAGAATCGCGTATCGAGCCCGATAAGCAATAGCGCGACGTTCGAATCAAGATCTCTCTGCGCAATGCGAATGTCGCGTTTTGATCGATTCAATAAACTCAACTAATGCTCAAGCAAACTTTTTGATGAAGACAAGACGAGAGATGAATGCTTCATCTTCATCAACCATCAGCGTCCTAACCAGATTGTGCGTTTCGTCGAAGGCATTGCGATTGTTCTGAACGATAGGTCGATCGAATGGTTACCGGTACAAGATTATAAAGTTTAATTAATTGTGTGTTGATTCGATTAACAGTGGGAATTTGAAAAATGCCCGTGTGAAACTTCCTTTTCGAACAAGTCATTGTGTGTTCTCCGATGCTGACCATTGCAATATGATGGCAATGTTAGAATTACGCGTAAGCGCATGGTGTCACAAACATAAAACTTGTCATCGCATAACTTAGCCATGTATCAAGTAATTGGCTTTTGAATTTACATTTTACATTTATAACTTACTCGCACCAGCGCCGGCGTGAAATCCAGTTGGAGTGAGAACTATAATGCAAACAGAAATAAACTTACCCGTATCGATGTTTTACGGTTAAATGTGACGATTATCACGCAGAAATCAGTGCCCATTTCGGATCGTAATCGACTGAAATCAAATAAAAACTCATGGTATTTATTGTTTCTTAACAATAGTTTATACATTTGCACAATGAACGATGGACGAGGACGAGAGAAATCGAATTGCAATCGCTTCGCGCTTAGACAAGTCAGCCGAGCAAAGTGGTAATACTTGTGGCGACAATTTATCGTTTAGATTTTCTAATCGGTAATTATCCGCTTGACCAATCTCCATAATCTCCTTATTTTAATATCGATACGTTTTTTTCTGTTCCACTGCGCTCGCATTCGTTTTGCTTGCTGTTTTTCAACTCTTTTAACTTGAACAATTGCCGTGATCAGCGTAAAAATTAATTTACCTTGCGCTTAATCATAGTGCTCAGCCATTATTTACCAGTTTACCACGTATCGTACATAATTAGTCCAATAACAATTGACAGAATATTAATCAAGGACTCGAAATTCTGCGAGCGATCACAGTTAAGAAGTTGGCGAGCGAATTAATTGTACATAATTAATCGCAGTATTTATTGACATGCAGGATTGCAGGCAGTTCGTATTTATCTTATTTTGAAATATTTCATAATTGCAATTAGAGTACAAGTTAAAGCATATTTAACAGGCGTTATAATTCATATTATTAGTACGCTCTTTTAATTGGCAGTGATACTATACAGTTGTAGAATGCAAATTGAACTCTTAAAAATAGAATAAGACCCTGCTGCTCGTCTAAGTAGGAGTAGAAGAAAACTTGGAAAATGTGTTGTGCGAAGTTTAATTGAAAAAGAATTGAAGAAAGCACAATACACTGAAAGTGACTCTTGACTCGTTGAATTGACAAAGGCTTGCCGCCGATGCCGATCCTGCGGTGCTATGGTGCATCCAATTTATAACATTCTTCTACTGCTGGCAAAGAGGTGACGCCAAGGAAGACGCTCTTTGCTGCCTGCCGCTTTCCGCACACCAACTCTGCGTGTGATGTCTTCAGACTTTGCAACCCGTGTGCTGTGCGGTGCACATTTTCTCGGTCCGCATTTCTTTCTGGCTTAGCCTTCTTCGTCCTTCTTGCCCGCTTCTGATGTTTGCTGGTTTGCTGTTTGTTGTTTACATGTACTTTACAATACATTCTCAACTACCGTATTTTAATTCACATTCTTATCGATTTTTCTAGGTGAAATCGTGTTGAATTTGTATCATTCAGAATGCTCAAATGGATTCTTTTCGATGAATAAAGAAATACAGGAATAGTTTAACATCGGCGTTCTTTAGCCGACACCGCCGATAGCTAGCTTGTTATCAACTTTACATCGTTTGCATATCTTAACATTTTTACTGTCTAGATCGAAATGATCTAATACTTTCCAAGCAAACGATTTACGAAAAGTTGAAATCATTAATTCTTATCAGTGATTCAAATCAAGTGATGTCATCGATTTAAATTGGCAGCGTTATTCTTGTGCGTTGTGCGTGCTCTGGGCATGCATGTGAGCGCACTTTTTTACTAAGTATCTTCCTTCGATCCTTCGTCTTCATAAAGTTTCCGTTGAAAGTTTTTCAAATGGTTTAATGGTTAACTCGCCATAACACCAGTAATAAATCAGTCGTCGTAATTGAAAATAAAGTGTGATAGTTATACACTCTTTGCACTGTAATGCGTTCGTATAGTTTTCTTCAGCTAGACTGCTTTGCCGTTTACGTACGCGTTGCGTTAAAAAAATCGCGCGCATTGAGAGCTGAAAGCAAGAGGTTTTCGCACGCGGCATAGGCAGAAACAGAGGCAGAAAGACATTGCAACTACAATTACTACGAGTGCGATACGGATATGCCTATTCCAAAGCTATTTTACGCAATGTGCAAGGCGAAAACCATTCATTGGTCTAGTGACTAGTGTCGTCCACGAGTAGGTTTATAGACGCAAGAACATTAGCCAATTTAATGCTCGAGTTCGCGACTGTGTTTGCCTTCGCTGAAGACTTGCTGCTTGCTGTTACATTATGATAGGACGGTTCGCAATCGCAATCGCAGTGCGTGTGACGGCTTGTTTCTTATCGCTCACATACAATTTGTCTTCAGATTTTTCTCCGAGATTAGATAAAAACATAGCAGTTATCACCTTGTAAGAATTTATGCACTTTAATCGCACGTTTACACATTTCAATAAATGTATTCGCTAAATTATAGGGAAATTTCAGATGGATTTATGAAAAGAGAATTTCCTAGTTAAAATGCAAATCGAATCGTATAATTAATCGACATTACTTAATTTCAAATTCCAAATAACCCCACGATGTGGATGTAGTGGATGTGTTCCGAGAAGTGTGCGAAGTATGTGGGAAAATAATAGTTTTCCTTTTGTCAATTATTTATACAATTTTCATTTAAATTAGATTCGTTACGAGTTAGCAGCTAGGACGTTAAGATTTTAGCCAGAAATAATTAAGTAATTACGCGCATTTATAAACGCAAATAAAATATAAATTATGTCGACGACCTTACAAAATCGTAACAATTAATATCCACTTTAATTACAACTTTTAACCGTGCGCTCGCGCTCTCATCGCTTTCGCGTCTATTATTTACGACTGTAATGGAGCAACGCTTGGAAATTTATATCATTCATTTATAATTCAACGCTCAACATCATCATTTTTCTTATTCCTTCAAACATCTTCGTAGCGAGTTCAACTTGTTCAGATATGCGTATGAAACATTTTTGCATTTTTAACAGAACGTCCACTTAATCCCTTAATTGCCGACGTATAGCGACGGCTAATTGGAGTAATTTATTATTCAGCGAACCGCTCATATTTATCTGGTGCAGATATACTTTATTATAACTAACTAACTCTTTTCCTACATATTATACTATACATTAAAGTCTTCGCTCTTCTGCTTCTGCAGTTAATCGTTCTTGCTAAAGTTGCTATCTTAGTGGAAAATATGTTCGAGTTTATGCGAGTTATACACAAACGCTATTTAGTCCAATATGTACTACCAGTTTGACACAAGTTGTATATTCATCCGGTATTCAAAGTGTTCTTCCTTCTTCTTTCCTCCGGTTTTTCCTTAAGCCATTAGTGTGGTAGGATGGCATGCATCTTGCGCTTGCCAGCCAGCTCGACGAAACCGTACGTGCAGCAGTCGAGTTATAATTCATAATAATTGCGTGAAAATGTGCTACGAGTATAACTTTAAACAAGTCGACACGCCACTAACATTTTCTTCTGCTCTCTGCTACTCTGCTCTGCTCATCTATTTCTTAGTGCTCATGTATGAACAATTGTAAGTACATACACGACCACGGCGAGTTCTTGTTGTAGTTTTTTTCCGCAAATGTTTTTGCTCGACATCTAGTCATAACAACGAACAACCATTCGATTGCAATACAGAATACGTTATTGTGCGCATCATTTTATAGTCTCAGTTGCAGTCATCGGCGAGATTTTCACGACAGAACTGAAGTGACCACAAAAAGTGCATGGTTGATAGCTATTGATGACGCAAAACAAAAAATATATTGCAAAATAGAATGTGTAAATTGCACATTTCCCGTGTTGAAATGCTCGAGAACGATGCAATAAAATTAAAACGCGGAAAAGTGTAAGTGGCCGTTTAAGATATGAAACTTCTTTGCCTTCTTTTTTACTTTCTGATCATAGAGAAGGAAGGTATGTAATCGTGCAGATTTTCGATATCGAGATTTTGACAGATTCCCACTAAGTAAGGTCCGCTGAATCAAATAAAGTGGGTTTTACAAAATCTGCGTGTGTCGTGTGTATGTATGTATGTAACGCTAATTTTGTTAGCACGATAGCGCCTAAACCAATTATCCGATCGAGCTGAAATTCACACAGGTGTTAGATACCCATTGGGAATAGAACTGATTAGATTTTGGGCCAGATCGAATAATAACTATAACCTCAAAAATCATATGGAAAATCTAAGATTCAAATAACTCCAAAACTAGGAAGTTTTCGGAAAAAATATATAAGGACATTCTTATAGAGAATTAAATTCTGAACAAATAATGTCCTTTTCATTGAATCCGAGAACGAGAACTTTTAAAATGAATGTAGATGTTCGCCAAGAAGATGCTGCAAGGCGCAAAATAAATGTTACCACTATTAGCAAGACATTTATTTTGCGCCATCATACTAACATTGGATTTGAACTTCCTCTTCCATGCTGTTTACTTTCTCTATGACTTTTTTGTACGATATTGTACAGTTTACACGTTTATCGAGATCAATTGCACATTTGCATAACACACGAATGATGAAATGACATGTCGGTAAATTTTCCCGACCTCGCGAGCAGGGGACGAATGAGAAACATCTTTTCCCCTACACTTCAATTCTGATCAGGAGGAAAGGTAAATTTTAGCAAAAATTGCATTTATGAAGGGCCGGGTAAGGGAAAATTTGCCGATTCCCCTTACCTTTCCCTTTCTTGGACGCAGCCTGTCATTGTATTTCTATTTTCTTTTGATAGAACATTAACTCTTCATGTTAATATAAATACAAACACTCAAAGGCACATTATGCTTACGAGCGAGCATTAGTTGCTTCCAACGCCGATTATACTTCGTTATTTTAGCAAGTACCGAACGTTATAACCATGATCCATAAGGGTTGGCCATGATAGTTCAAAAGTATATTTCCTGAAACTTTCGATAGAATTGTTGTTTACATGGGTGTCACAGACTTACGTTTACAATTTCAAAGCCGCCCCTTATGGAAGATTTTGCTTTACGTATGGAATAACGGCCAACATCAAAATCAACCAAAAATGTTCATCAAATTTTCGGATCGTTTATTAGTTTTCCCAAGCAACAAAGAAGAAAGTACGAGAACGAATTTGCATTAAAACTTTTCAAATTATAAAATATGCGATATTCCATCTAACGCAAGAACACTAAATATCTTTACGCAGAATAATAAGAGTTGGGTCGATATGTGTACTGGAATTGAGTTTCGCCAATTTCGTAATCAAAACAAAACCACATTTAATTTCCTGTAAAATAAATAAAGCCATTTTGAGAAATCTTATTATAGATATTTAATTGCGTTTTATGGCATAATATTACAATAATGCTTCCATCATTTTGCATCATTTCTTATAATTTAATTCATGAAAAAATTTATAAATTTCTGAATCACGCTATTTCAAGTTTACGACTAAATGCTATTATTTTATAAAAAGTTTAGCTTGGTCTCGAACATATTTTAATTGTTTAATTTTATACATAGTAATAAGCTAATATGACAAGTGTTGTGACAATTTAGCTTTTAATTAATGTTTATATTAAACATCCAAACTGATTATAAAATAAAAATAACAAAGTTATTGCTTTAAACGCTTAAAACCAACTTAATTCAATAGTGTACGTATAGTAATGATTTTTGGAACAGATAATTGTTATCACATAATTTTTCTTTTTGTTATATTAATCATTAAACATTTTCCCCAAATTCAAATTAAAAGCATGTATGCTGCAATCACGGCGCACTCATCGCATTGAAATGCATGTGCCGTGACGTCAGCATACATTGTAACCCGATTTAGAACTAATTCTAAAATTCAAATTGCTACATTAATTTTCTCTCTTCCAAGGGCCTTTGAAATTCGGCAAATAATATGCTCAGTATTTACATTTACACATCTTTCATATATAAAAAAAATGCGCATCATGCAACAACCCAATTGAAGAGAATTAAAAATAAAACACAATTCTTTACCATGTTTTGTAACAGAGAAAATAGTTAAATGCACGGCACTGCCTAGAGTTTATTTCAGAACTATAGTTCATTTCATCACTATAGAGACCACTTGATTCGGGCAAGTATACACGATCAAAAAATGTGTCAGGTTGGCAGTACGTACAAATTTCCCGCGAAAATTCAAATTCAATGCTAAATGGAAAGTCAAGCAATTGTCCTGTCATACAATTCATACGTCAAGCATACATCATACGATTTTATAATTTTGTGTGGTGTAGAATGGCTTTAAAATCGACCAATCAGAGGCCTAGAAAATGCACAAGCAACTTCGGGTCAGTCTCTGTAGTTGTGAAATACACTATACCTATCCGGAAAATATCGATGTTTGAGAATAAACACCTTCAAAATTCTGTCAAAAACACGTGAAGCGACGTGCGCCACGTCGTGAAGTTCACCAGAAAGAGAGAGAACGTAAGTCATGAATCGGAGGTTGAACCAACGTACTGTCAAACATCGTTATTTTGAGTATACAGAGACTGACCCCCGAAGAAGCTTATGCATTTTCTAGGCCTCTGCCATACAGCTTTTAACAGATGAATAGCACATACGTGTCATTTTGGGTGACTTGTGTGTCACCGATCGAAACTGTGTTCTAATGTCAATGCTGATTGCTCGATTTTAAAGCAATTATGAATTATACAAGGCACAAATTTGTAAATTATAATGAAATAAATGGTGTGGTCACCACACGACTTCGCGGTCATAAACAGGAAATGATTAAGAACAACTAGCAACTACAACTCGCTTCGCTCGTTGTCCCAGTTGCCAGTTCTTGCCTCAGAAATTTGAAAATCCAATCATTACCTGTCTATGACCACGAAGTCATGTGGTGCCCACAATGGACACAGCAATGCATAGTTACGTTATTATGGTTGCCATGGTTACGCTTACAACATTCAATAATAATGCGAACATTTAAATTGAAAATTGCAAATTTGACGGTGAAAAATGCATTTTAGCGAAAAAATGCTTATAACAAAAGTGGTGCAGAATTGAATTCTCTAATAGATTGCCACTATGC
>JARJDT010019507.1:0-29497 GCA_030264655.1 Leptusa sp. GC000079
ACTGGAAAATAAAACGCTTTACTTTTTGGAATTTTGGGCTAAACTCGAAAGTTACAAGTGTTGGTAAAGCGGCAAGGATTAACTCAAACTTTAAGGAATCACGAAGCAACGTAGACAGAAGAAATGTTTTTGTATCATTATCATTAAGAACGGCGAACAACTTTTTTATTCGCCCTAAACTAGATGTCCTCATAATCTATTTTGTGTGTAATAAAGTGTGTTTAATTAGTGCAAGGATAATTCGGCACTTATAAAAGATATGATTCCCAAAGCGCATAATATGACCCTATTTGCATAAATTTTATTTGTTTATCTCTGTTAGTCGCCTCTACGTATTGGAAGATAACAATAACATTGCATCTCGACACGATACACAAAACGCTTGTTCAGTTTCTCTTCCTAATAGACTCGTCCTGTTTGCTCAGCTTTGTGCGTTCAACAGTGTCGTCCTTGCGGTGTCCAGTGTATTTCTATGACAATAGCGCATCCCGAAAAGCCTTTGAACACCATCAACCGCAATACAAGCTGGTGTGATCCTGCCAGCATGGCTTTCAGAGCACATTTTAATGCATATCAAAACACACATCACGCATGCTGATTAACTTTACGCTCACGACCAATCATAAACAAATTCAAAAGGTCTACACGGAAAACTTTCACTGAAACAAACATGCTGAACAAACTTTGTATTGTTTTGTTCTAAATTTAGAACAAGAGGGAAAATGCTGTTAAAATCATTTTTTTTTAATAGAATTAAAATTGCTAGTTTTAATAAAGCTATAAAATATGCTAACAGATAATAAAAATAAAACGCCCTCGTGACCTGGAAGCAAAAATTTTCACCAACTTCGCTCGATATTTTGTTTAGCTACTTTCGAGAGTACGGAAATTGATGATAATATAGAAGGTTCGGCTTATAATGACTGTAATTTGTGAATATATTTAACTCGTTACCCTTCGTGCTTCCGATTAGATCCGTAACAAGACTCTCTTCAGAGCGGCAACGGAGGCAACGTTTATTATTTCATTCACGCAGAACGCAAAAGGACTAAAAATTGCAAGAAAATATGGGAAAGGGTAAAAGTATTAGAAGACGATAAGGCCCATCATCATGAATATAATCGATTTTTATTTCCGGTGTCTATAAAGCTTTATAAATGTACACTCGGAATGCATTCTCACGGTAAATGCTCGGCTTATCCAAGCAAATCAAGAAAGAATGAAACGATTTAAGGACGAAAGCACACCGCAAAGAAAGCCAATCTATATCTTTATACAGGGTATCAGATATATACCGTTCATTAATTTTTCTAGTTATTTTAAATGTATAAATATAAATAAAAAATTGTTTAAAAACACACCAAATTCGACTCTGAATAATAGTTTTTCCGGTTTTCCGGTTTATTATAGAATTTTTCCTGATTTGTCGTCCAGATTTGAAATATTTAAATTTTTTTTCTGTATACAACTTATGCATTTTTTTATATTTAAAACAGACACCCTGTATATGCTACCTGCAGTTTATATACCTATCTATCGATCACTATGAGCATTTCACCAACAAACCAGAAATATATTAAGAGTGAAATGCATTTAAAGAATACGCAATACGAAGAAATATTTTTGTTTCCGCATATTTTTGTCAACTGTTTCGGATAAACGTTTGCGACATTTTAAAACAACATTCCAACAATAGCGGAATATTTAACTGGAACATGGAACAATATTGATTTTGCCGAATTAGAACTTAAATCCACACAGAGATTTGAATCGGCGTGAAATGTGTTGAATGCAAATAAGCTCAAAAGTTGCGAATCTCATTGAGGGGAAAAATAACAAAACGCGCGAAATTTCGGTAGAATAAGAGCGAAACAATGACATTGAACCGCAGATCTTTCTTGGCAACAAGCTCAGACTTTGCGACTCGGGAGCACAATAATTATATCAAGAGTTTTTCTCTTTGAACTTAAAATAAACTTTATAAACTTTTGGACTACCGCGACTACCTGCCCTGCAATAACGCCGAATATTAATTAATTGAATGCGGAACAATGTTGCAAGTTACGGGCGGCGACTAATAAGGACGAAAAGGGACATAAAAGGACAAACCGTATGCTGAAACTTATGCCGCTGCCAGAATTTTACTTTAGCTGGATTGGGAAGCAGGAAACTGGCATACGAGTAGAAGTTTGAAAATAGAACTCAACTCCCGTAAGTCCCAAGTCCACGTCCGAACAAACGCCGCATGAATAAGAAATGGAGCGAATTTCGAATTTATATCGCAATAGCGCCGCCGCCAGCTCGCCGTCAAGTGTGTCCTGTACATATTTTCCTGGATCGTTCCCACTTTCATAAACATGTAAGTATCCTATACTTATTTATACATGTACTTTGGATCAACAATCTTCAAGTTGAGATTTCCAATAACTTATCGTACGTTTTCCCCGAGAATTTTAAACGTATAAATGTTGAAAATTGCATGCGTGCGAAACGCATAAGATTTTATGTATTTTTATTTTGAAGAAATTTTTTTGTTTCCTTTAGAGAAATATAAGTTGCCAGAAAGCAGGAAGACGTGAATGAAAAGCTGTAAATCCATCGTTGGTGCGGTTTACATTAGTGGATAAGTAAGTACCGTGTAAGCTCACATGCAGAAGCATCAAAAAGAGAAAAAAACGAAACAAAAAGTGATTGATGGATAGATGTACGGCAAGATTCGTTTTTATTGCATCAAAAATTTTACACTAATGTCAAGTTCGTTAATTTCCGAGCAGGGGTGCGTTCGTTAATTTCCAAGCAGGGGTGCGTTCGTTAATTTCCGAGCAGGGGTGCGTTCGTTAATTTCCAAGCAGGGGTGCGTTCGTTAATTTCCNTCCAAGCAGGGATGCGTTCGTTTATTTCCAAGCAGGGGTGCGTTCGTTTATTTCCAAGCAGGGATGCGTTCGTTTATTTCCAAGCAGGGATGCGTTCGTTTATTTCCAAGCAGGGATGCTAAAAACGTGCATTTTGGGAATGATTTTTAACACCCTGGCGCTACGAAAGAAACCTTTTCCGGACATGAGTTTATAAGAAAAAGTTGCTTATTTTATTGCCCCCTATCACCCCTATAAAAATGTTCCAATAATTCGGAATTACCCTGTATAGGGTCTCCATTGCAAAATATAGTGGGTTAGGTAAAAAATGTACAATTATATTGAAATATGGCACAATACTCTAAGCGTCAGTTCATATATTGCACAAAACATTGGTGTGTGAGATGTGAGTATGTACCTCTTCCTTTATCGGTTCCAAAAATCTCCGGGGAGAATTTCCCAAAACTGTAGATTTTAGAGAAAGGAAAAAAATGAAAAATTAAAAGATTCAAAAACTAGAGATTCGTGGAGAGCAGCAGGAATTTTTCATTTATTTTTCTTCATCTAGATAGGTAAACTAGGCTTGATCATACCACATAAATATTGGTAAATCCATGGTAAAGCGTACAGCGTTCCAAATGCAGCCGCAGTCGGCAATCGACTGCTTGCTTCACCTCATCACATAAGTTTCTATACAATTCATTCCCTCTAGTGGTGAATGCTCTAAGGAGTTTACCAGTCTAGTTATCTCTTTCTGTCTACATCCCACATACGGACATCACTTTTAAGGATTTAGGAGACCTCAATTTGTGGAGATCCATCAAAATGTCGACATCAATTTATACTACCACGAGCACTAATTTGCTAAATTGCTAATTTTGGGCATTTTCCAATTATTAAAACAAGGAACTGAATGAGAAAAATGAGGGAAATGCAAACTCGTAGAGGGTTTTCTTAATTTATTGCTTAGTATATGCAGATATAATAGTAGGTAGATATATGCTATATGTATAGGTAGTTATTAGATTTCCTAGATTATGTAGATTTATGGCAGATCAAGTAAAAACATAGTAGATAGTTATGTGAATGCAGTGCAAATGACAACATGTTTGCGCTATATTAGATATTAGCTGAGCTGCAGAAAAGGGCAGAAACAATTGCAATTTGCAATTTGTCAAATTTACCTATAACAATATAATGTTGATAGTTTTGTTTAAAAGCTCCTCTTCTGCTTCTTCTTTTTCGAGCCATTTTCGCTTGTAAAACGTTCCACTAGATTTTGACATTTTGATAAGACACAAACATGCAGCCGACTGACGTTGAAAAAGAAGACTGAATGAAGCTGGAGCATTGCACAAATCATACGTCTAGTCTAGTTTTCATGACCTATAGGGTCCTGAGTTATAAGGAGGCAGCATGGCGGCTTGCAAACAACAGACAAAGCCAAAAGGTAATGGCTGTATTGTGATTGTCGGCGTTTGCTGCACGATGCGCGGATGTTGCGAGCGTAGGTCCGCATATGCATGAAACACAAAATTGGAAATTTGAGCCGATTGAGGAGCGGCGTGAATTGGGGCGTCTTTTACAAGGAAGCAGTAAAAGCAAAACTTGAAGTCGTAATCAAATAACTAGTTAAATTTGCCCGATCGAAGTAAATCGCAGCAAATGACTAGTAATAAAACAACGCTATTACCAAATATGTAATTTAGTATAGACAAAACTACAATTGCAAGTTTACAATTATTTTATCAACTACTAAAATATCACGCGCGGAAACTCTTAGGTATGACTACTGGAAACCGCGCATTCAACACGGCTATGCTTCCACGCGTCCACAAACAAAACATGAGGACGTGACATGCATCATTAATAAAAGCAACAGTGTTCAGACAAGTTCACAAGTTCACAATTGCGTTAGCTTGACGCCCTGCCACATCGCAGCTCAATTATGTTTAAAATGTTTGTGTTAACTATGGCGGCTGTGGTGAATTCAACAAGTACATCTGATGGTACCCGCAAAACACCGCAATTCAATTCACCGCATATTATTTTTATCGTTGCTGATGACTTGGTAAGTATACAACATAGTATCTGGATAAATACGGATAACATTTATTTGGTATGCAGGGTTGGAATGATGTTAGCTTCCATGGGTCAAACCAAATCCAGACACCAAACATCGATGCCCTGGCTTATTCGGGATTAATCTTACATAATTACTACGTGAATCCAATATGCACTCCATCGCGAAGCGCGTTGATGACGGGAAAATATCCAATTCATACCGGAATGCAACACACGGTCTTATTTGGGGCCGAGCCAAGAGGATTACCATTAAATGAAACATTGCTACCAGAATATCTAACAAAACTAGGATACGTTAGCAGGATGGTAGGAAAATGGCATTTGGGATCTTACAAGAAAGACTACACGCCAACTTACCGTGGATTTCTCTCACATTTTGGTAAGCATGCAATGTTGGGAATTGTACGTTGGGAATTGCTGAGAGTGCGTGTGTTGTAGGTTGCTGGACGGGGCATTTGGATTACAACGATCATACCGCAATGGAGAAACCTGGCTGGGGCTTAGATATGCGACGCAATTTGGACGTCGATTACAATTCGCATGGCAAGTACGTCACCGATTTATATACCGACGAAGCAGTGCGTGTGATAAGCGAGCACAATGCCACTCGTCCATTGTTCCTCTACCTGGCGCACAATGCGGTGCATTCGGGCAATCCCTACAATCCACTGGCAGCGCCTGATGAACTAGTGGCGCAATTTAGCAACATTAGCGATTACAATCGGCGAAGATTCGCCGGGGTGTTACTCTTACTGGACGAATCAGTGGGCAAAGTGGTGGCTGCGTTGGGCCAACGCGGCATGCTGAATGATAGCGTTATTGTGTTCACCACTGATAACGGAGGGCCAGCAGCCGGCTTCAATCTGAACGCAGCTTCAAATTGGCCCCTGCGAGGGGTGAAGAACACGCTGTGGGAAGGGGGCGTGCGAGGCGCTGCCCTCTTGTGGAGTCCAAGGTTGCGGCGACGTCGAAGGATCGCACAACAGCGAATGCACATTGTGGACTGGTTGCCAACTTTGCTACACGCCGCGGCCTCCAGCGCGCCATCCATCGATCGATTAATTGACGGCGTTGATCTTTGGGACGAGCTGTCCAATGCCAATGACAATGGCGGCGGCATCAATCCGAAGCGAGACACAATTCTGCATAACATTGACGATATTTATGGCAGCGCGAGTCTCTCAGTTGGCGAGTGGAAACTCATCAAGGGAACTAATTACGAAGGAGCTTGGGACAAGTGGTATGGGCCATCGGGACGCGCAGGAAGCTATGATGCTGCTTCGGTAGCCAATAGCTTAGCTGGAAAATCATTAGCCAACATCCAAATGGCGGCCACTCTCTCGGAAATGGAACGTTTGCGACAACAAGCGAATGTTGTTTGTTCGACGCCAATAATGGCGAGAATTGCTTGCCAGCCCTTGCTTGCACCTTGTTTATTCAATCTTAAGAAAGATCCCTGCGAAGAACGCAATTTGGCTCAAGTGTAAGTACCTATACCTATAAGATGCATTTTGAAATGAAACAATTAGTCGAAATCAAATGTTCGTAGCGTAGCTGCATTTAAAAAGCCTCAACATACAACAAAAGTATGTATTTTATTATGGTACTTGTAGCTATCCACATATTCTCGCTCATCTTGAAGAGACGTTGTCGAGATTTAATGCGACAGCCGTACCGCCAAGCAACCGGCCGCTGGATCCAAATGGCAATCCGAAATATTGGAACTACGTGTGGACAAATTTCGGCGATTATAAGCACGCGCGCGCGCTTAGTTTCGAAGATCGTCCAAGCAACTGAAAGGCGAAAAAAAATAAAATGTTGTATGCACCATGCGCATGCACATTTGTTTAATAAATAAGAGTTTATTTGAAGACATATTATTGTATACTAACTAAGAAGTGGGTATACAGTTATGCTATCTATGATTTACTACGAAGACGACGAACAAGTTTATGTTTCATGCACCTGCATTTATCCTCATCCCATTTGGTGCCGGTGGTGCAGTTCTTTTTTAGTTTGCATCGACATTTGCACTCCTTCGAGTCGAAAAACAATCCCTTCACTTTAGAATCACACTCCTCATTTACCTACAAGATAAGCAAGAAGATAATACTCATTTTATTGGCGTATTCACGAGGCGTGCGTATACATTTTCAGGACATTTGCATTTGCAATCTTCTTCGTCGTAGATTTGCTTCGTCGTGCAATCCGAGGAGCGCTCTGGGCAAGTACATTTGCATGCCAAATCTTCCCGCACACTTATGTTGTAGCACCTGAATTCCTGTTTTTCATAGACGCGAATTGTAAATTGTCTCGTTGTGTTTTTAGTCGGAAGACATTTACTGTGCATGTTGCACATGCCTTCGCATTGTTTCACCAAAACAACACTTGGAGTCAACTGCAATGGTATAGGTACCTATCAGCTCTCGTTTTGATTCAGTTAATCGAATCGGTTGAATATACTTACTATAGCATTCTCGGTGTGCACCAAATGCACAACTTTCTCTCTTGGTTTACACTTAATATCTTTGCGATCAATTTTCATCTTCTCACAACTTGCTACAAATAACACATACATCTTAGAACGGCTCTACTGATAATTTAATGCCTGTTACCAACCAAAATTATAATTGTTATTGCTCATAAGCGGCAAAGTGTCATCGGCTATGGGCACTGCGCTAAGTGGTCTCCTGATGGTTAAGACATTTTTCGCCAAATTTCGATCGATAATAATATTATCTATTTTTGAAATGGAATTAATTGTTCCGTTATGATGATGATGCCTTCTTGCGCCTACAGCAAAAATGACAAAGCACAGAGCCACTAGCCTAACCGTCACTCGTTGAAACATTGCTGCGGCGGGGTGAGCGCTGGTAACGTAACTAAATGTTAATTCACGCGGCGATTGATGATTGCGGGGACTGAATGCAATAATTCGCACTGCCGGACAGGAGTGTAAGGAGCATACTGGCCACCTCGGAAATCGCTTTTAATTTGATTCGAATCGAATCGGTAGTCTAAATATTTATCCATCGACGCCATTGGCGTGCGTATCAAGTACATTTTTTACGCAAGCATTCATTGCCAATTAGATACTGACGGATGAACAAACCAGAGACAAGAACCATTGAGATGCCAAAGTTTGTCAACGACATGTATATTTGTTTAAAACTATACATATTGTAATACGTATGTATAACACGCCACTTATTTGCGCCGTTGGTTTGCGGTTCTTTTTATCGATAATTTACGTAATGTGAAGTATGTTTCTTATTAAAATAAACATTTAAAAGGTTTAACATAATTATTTAGTATGTGCGCTCTTTTCTAGAGCATGTACATACGTCACGCGCAGTGGCGGATTACCCTATAAGAGCCGCTCGCTTATGGCCCCAAATTTATTTAGAAATTTAAAAAGTTCATTTTACACACTGATCGTAGCAAAACAGTTTTAAGCAAAAACATTTTGTTTTTATGCTCAAATTTTCATTAATGAACGCAATGTTTTTACGAAAACTGTTTTGCTCGATCAGTGTTCGTACGCCCTAGGTGAGCAAGTGTGCTTTGGGCGTACATTTGCATGCATTGCTCCGTCACTGGTCACGCGCGTGAAGTAGCGCTATTATTTACAAAGATTCTGTCGGCGCATCGCCACCGCCAGCTCACATGCGTAAATGCTCCTGATTTCTTGCAACTCCTCTACTACCTACAGAAATTAGCATGAAATATAATAAAAAGCGATCACATTGAATTTCCCACGAGCCAATCCAAATGTATTTATAGATTTCAAAAATGATTGCTTCGGAAAATATTTGCAATCGTGTTATAGAAAAGGACGACGCATGCGTCGCGACGCCTAGCCGCCTGCATGAATCGATTTGTTGAGAAACTTCCCCTACCCAACCCCAATCGACGTCGAGCTGTTCGCCAAGCTCATAATGATCCTCAAATTATCCTCGTTTATTATTGTTGTTTATTTGTACGTACAATAAAACAGTGCGGAGACGACAGTGTTAAAGGCATGCACATTTAAGAGAAGACATCTGAAGATGGCTTTTTCCTCCAATCCATCATCAGTGTTACGTTCACCAACTGTGCTGGAGCAATTGTTAGAAGAAATCAATTTTCAAAGAACAAAAGAGATGCGACAACTTTTAAAAGATGGTGCGCCAAATGAGCCTAAATACCTATAGTACCTATTTATAATATATAATTTCTTCATGATGCATAGATTCTGGCTTTGTTATGCTGCAAGGAACGACTTATTGGACGGATTTGTTTGTTCGGCATTTTCTCTTTCAAAACGACTCGACCATCGACTGCGACGATTTATTATTCTTTGTGCGCAAGAAGCACATCAAGGGATCACCACGCTACCTCCCCAAGTTCGAAACCGAAGTAGATGTCTTTCGCAAAGACAGCAGGAAGCTGCCGATCGGCGATCCTGACATCGACTGGGAGGAAACAGTCTACCTGAATCTCATCATACACCAATTCGAGTACACGCTCACGCTCGCCATCTGCACACGCACCAGCCCCAAGGAGCTGCAAGTGCTCAAGCGGCACTCGCAGAAAGTCTATGCGTCGCCGAGCAGACGCCGCATGGACACCAAGGGCGAGTTGGAAGAGATTACCTACCCGCACATCTGCTTCATGGTCGATAATTTCGACGAGGTCTTCCAGGATATCCTCGTGCGCGATGGCGAAATGGTATGCGTCGAATTGGTGGCATCCGATCGTGCCGGATCCATTCAGGGCGTCATCTTCTTGGGCTCCATTCGCTACGATGCGCTGAAGAAAGTCTACGATGCGAGGCAATCGAGTCTCAGCACAAAGATGGCACAACGAATGACCTTCGGGCTCTTCTCTGCATCCACCGCCCATCAGCGATGCGAATTTGTGCGGATGAAAGGACCTCAAGGCAAAGGGCACGCCGAGATGGCGGTCACAAAGCCAAAGGGCTCCGGCGTCGAGACGCCCACCTCCGAGCCGGGCTTCTGCGCTACCGACATGTGGGACTCGGACTGGGAGGAAGACGCCGATGACATGTTCAACTACCGACAGCAGAGGCGCTTAAGCGATCCGAGCGCAAACATCAACAATTTCGTGCGTGGCGGCTGGAAGACAAAGCTCGACGTCAAGTCGCGCTCGGAATGCGAAGGCCTGGACTCGATGGACAACGGCCTGAGCGAAATTGAGGCGGGCGATTTACGCGATGGTAAGTGCATCAACTCGCTCGCGGCATGGTGAAGCAGGACTAGAGACCTAATGCGTATGCGTAAATTCTGTTCTGTTTTGTGACTGTTGTAGATGTCTCTGGCTGTGGCTCTGGTCCTGCTTCGACATCGAGCCGCAACGTGTCCGCCACTTGTTGCGGCTGTTTCCGGCGGGGCCGCCGTCTCAATAGGCGCGAATCGGTCGCGCTATCCGAAATTATCTCGGCCCGCACGTGTTTGTCGCCGGAGAAATGCGCCAAGCGTGCACGTGCACTCGCACCCATTGGGCCTCTCGATGCGACGGCCACGTGCAGCTGCAATCATCACCAGCTGACCTACATGCTGAACGGGTCCGAGTACGAAATGGGCAAGGAAGTGCAAAAGAAAAAGTTGCCATCAAGCAAACAGCAGCAGCAGCAAAGCAAGATGACCGAGTTTGAGTTTGCCGATGATGCGGCGGTCAGCCTCATGACGCTCAATGACGACGCCAATGGCGTCGTGACAAATATACACGAAACTACCTTGACGGAAAATCCGTACGTAACAGTGCGCGGTCGCGAAGAGCTGCCTGGTCGTGTCGAAGAAATGAAAAACTACAACATATCAACAAATCTCGGCGGTATTGCGACATCGCGCAGATTCAAGCCAAAGCCAAAGACTGAACAAGTTGACCGACTCAACTCGCGTAACATCAACGAGGATGCGATAGCAAAAATTAATCGCTTTGACGACAATTACAACAAGTTGGCCGCCGGCCTCGGTGGCCTCGGTGCTAAGATTGAGGGCTTTTGTACGCTACCGAAACGCAACAACTCGATGAAATCTAGTCTCGTCGTTGGGCCGCCAAAGCGTGTTACGCCCGACGGGACGCACATTTATTATTGGTGTGACATAGCAAAACGTGCCGGTATACTTTAGCTAGCTCACTCATCACTCACTACCCTACTAAATAATCTTATTATAGGTAGCACACAATTTACATGTTTAAATTTTTTAGAATTGGACGACGGTGCTTACAACCCTTTGTGGACGATGAGAGGATTCACACAAACATTTCACTTTTGGAAAGAAAATAAGCGCGCTCAATCGGTTCCGTTGAATGCATTCCTCACCTACGTTACATTGCCATGGTGGAGTATCGCCAAAGGTAAACATACCTACCTATACTTAACCCAGTGGCCCATTGTCCAATAAACTTGCAATTGTTTTCAGACATTTTGGATCATCGTGAAGAACCGATTTTAACATTCTAATGCTAGTTAGGTTAGGTTAGGAACTATTTTTATGCACAATATGGGAATGTTTTTATTCTTTCATTTATAGGTACATATTATGTAATCATGGTATGTATGTAGTTATTGGACATCCTAATTCCAAAGAAATACAATTTACAAACGACTTACTGCATTCTGATCCAATCGTTTGATGCTTTCCTCGTGTATCAAATCGATATAGTGAAAGAATCCTTCCACTAACAAGTCGACTCGTTCCTTGGAATCGAATTTCGTCCCGTCCAAAGTGAATCCGACTTGCATTTGTTCATCGTAGGTGAGGATGCCGAGGGCAATGCCGTATGCATGTTGTGGGCTCAAGAAAAACACCGGGAATTTCAAATCGGCACCATTGAAAAACTCCACTTTCGGCCCGCCAGGAATACAACTTATCATTGTGCCAAAAAATAAACGCTTAAAAAGCACGCGCACCAAACGCAGCGGCAGCAAATTAACAAACACCCGAAAGTTAATATACAAGTACTAGAATAAAACAGAGAGGTCAAAAATAGCTTAAGTTGTAGGTTTAGTAGCTAAGTACCGACCTGAATGTCAAACGAGTTGAATACTCTATCGAATTCTTCCTGTATAATTAAGAGCCTTTGAATGAGCGTTTCTTTCGTTTGCTTTTCCACTAAAATGGGACAAATTAATTGAAAAGCAGAGAAATCATTGTCAAAATCGTTTTTTCCGCCCTCGGCGAGCATTCTCTTAATGCGGCCCACCTCCAACTGCAACGGACATGCAATGTTGATCGATTCGGGCACATCGTCGCTGTGAAATTTTAAGAAATAGTCGCCCAAACTAGCTGTATACGCAGCGATGACGACATTCAAAAAGGTCATTCCCGGAAAACACTTGCGTATTTCCTTCACTTTCCACAAGCAGTTGCGCTGCGCGGAAATGAATATTCCACTCGTCATCGTGTTTTCACTCCAAATCAATTCCCTCCGCTTCCAAGGTCCTGTCAGGGCATTGACGACATGCGACGGACATGCCACTTTCAACTTGTTCACCTTTTCATTGGGCTGAGTTAGTTTCGCAACAAAATCCGCACTCGCCGCCCCATTCGGTCTGGTAAATGCGTTTGCAAGCAGATTGTACAAGACCAAGCCATCGCCAAGTGCGTGCGAAACACGAAACAATATCGCATACGTCTTCAAGTCGGAATCGCGATCAGGAGCGTCGATTGGAGTGGTACAAAGCGCCAGATCCCATGCAAGTTCATCATCCAGTGGCAACGCACTGCTGCAATACTTGTTGAGGTAGTTTTGTAGCTCTTCGTCCGTGAGACGCGCTTTATCGGTTTTTATTTCGCGAAAAACTTGATCGATTTCAATGTCGCGTATGCGAATCATAAAGCTGTAGCCCATTTGGCGACGCACCAAGCAGCATAGCTCGTCGCGCAGATCCGAGATGAAGAACTTTTCAAATACTTGATCGCTGATCTCATCGAACAACTGATTGCCTGAGAGATGCGTTGTTATTCTGGCGAGAACGTTAATGTGATTGTAGTCGCGGCTTTCAAACGATGTCACCACCCCCGGGCCCGGGACGAATTTGATAAACTTATTTCCGTACCATATTTTCAAACACAAATAAACGAATAGTTTGTACGATCCGAAAATTGCGAGAAGAATTGAGTTTACAAGAACAAGTAGAATTGCCGGTAGCAGCGACAAACAGCAGAGCAGCGATTCGGATTTTGTTACTTTCTTTAGCATCAAGTACTACGCTCACATCAGAAACAAATTAATTATGTATAGGTATGATGGCTAAGTAAAGTACGTACCTTTATTGCGGCGTAGTGGTACACAATATAGCACCACATCGGATAACTAACTATTATAAAGTTTATTAATAGTTAAAATAAAGATTGATTGGTATAGGCCACTTACCATGTTTGAATTTGAAAAACATTTTAAAAAATAATTTTTGATTCACTTTCGCTCCGCGCGACTTTATAACTTGCATGAAATGATTCGAATCGATTCATGACGAGTATTTTGAAAAAAAGAAACGTAAATTGCATCCCTACCGGTTTTTTGACGAAAAAAAATGCCTCTCGATTACCTTATTCTTAAAGGACGCATTTGTTGCTATACATTTTAATGGCAATACCGAATATTTGACCATTGGGCATTTAAAACCTGTTGATGGTATCCGCGCACAGCGCTGCGCTACGTCCTTCATTGCACTTTTTATTTTAATTAATCTGTATTCGTAAAGCAGCAAACCTTGTGTGAAAGTGAATATAAGCAAGTAATTTTTAAAATTGAGAGCATTTTTGTCTGCAGCGAGCAAAATGAGCAGCAACTTAAGACATCTTACACGATGTAAGTACTTAATTCACCTACTTTTTACCTGTTTACGGCCAAATTAAATTTTCAGTGCGAGAAAGTTTCAAATCATTTTTAATATTTCACCATGCAATTATACAAGTGAGTGTTAAACAGATGCTGGTTAACTGGATTAATTGATTGATAATTTAATTGCAGCGTGAATTAATCTTAAAATTGTTTGGAACAAAAAACAACTTCCTCACCGGTTTTGTATCATTGCTCGCAACTAGTTGTTTGTTAGTTGTTTCACTATTTGTTTTGATTACATTTTCGTCGTACAAATGTTTAATTTATATTTACCTGTACGTGCGATTCGGCAAAAGACTGCAAGGATTAATAACTGGATGCGATATTCTATCAATTCTAAGCGATGGCAATGACGGTTCAATTCACGGTTTGACCGAATATTTCGACGATGAATCGCCGCCGCCAGTCAACGCGCAACAATTTTACGAATTTCTATGCGAGCACATTTATAAAAGAATGTTTGTTAACGAAATTGATCGTAAATTATTCTCGACTCGCGAATACTGCCGCTTCGGCTATTACTATTTCCGCGAAATGCACCCTAATTCGATTCAAGTAGAAGACATCATCAAAACTATTTCAATCAAGTCGGAATGCATCAACACTCCAATCAATGACGAGCAATTGATGCATTTGGCCGCACAATATTACAATTCCGATCTGCCTGCTGGCAACAAATTCAATTGGGACGTGTGTGTATGTCTGAATCCTCTAATACGCAAAGACTCGCCCCATTTTGCCATATTTACACGAATGCATCACACGTTAGGTGACGGTCTCGTCATATACAACATCCTCGTCAATTACCTATTTCAAATGGGAGAAGAATTCAAATTGTATACACGAAACTTAGTCGATAGATGTGCGGCGGCGACGAAAACAGAAAAACGCCATCTGCATACGCACATTCATCATTTCGGCTACCGCATATACATGGAACCGGGCAAAGCGTGTCTGTTGCGAGATGGTCGCCACCATAGAAAGACAATGTTCTACTCGCAATGCGAAAAACCTTCAGCAAGCACCTACATGGAGAAGATGCGTGTGATCAGAGACAAGTTTCCGGGCATCGTCACTTTCAACATACTCATGGCTGCATACTCGGCATCGCTTGCCGACTACTATCTGAAATACACAGCGGATGATCTTGAGATTCCCGAATACATAACAAGTACGCACCCGGTGCAATTGAACGTCGAGCGCTACCTTGACATTTACGCGGCTTCACACCGAATCAAGATGCAGAATAATGTGTCCAGCTATATGTTCAATTGTCCGCTGGTGCCGAAAACGAAACACGGCATTCCAACGAGCGATTACCTCATTGAGCGCATGCTGGAATTGAAGCAAGACATTGACAAATGCTTTCAATCATTCGACATACAAGCTGCTTACATTTGGGCGAATCTCTACTTTGGAGTACTTCCTTACCAAGTGATAAGGAACCTATTCGACGACGTCAGTTGCCAAACGCTGACCACCTGCTTGCCTGGAGGCCCCACGTTGAGGCTATTCAACGACAAGCGTGTCGAAAACATTACATTCTTTTTACCTCGCCAGCAATTTGCGACTTTAATGTTGGCAATCAACACATACGAGCGGAGATTGCAGCTTGGCTTGACGGCGGATGCGGAAAAGATTGACACCCCAAAGAGGCTCGAAGAGATTGCGGATGGCGTTTTTCTTTATTTGGATTTACTTTATAAACAAGCACAATCAATGTAATTGTGTAAAATGTTTAAGGCTGTGAATCCGGTTAGAAAAAAACAAATATTCAAATAAATTAATTTTCAAAGAAATTGTATTCAGCTGTGTTCGAACATATGTACATACATATTTGAATAATCGAATAAGTCGAAACAAATTCGAGCAAATTCACAGCACTATGTAGTAATAGTTGTGGATTATTTTCTAGTTTTTTATTCCTTATTCAATAAAATGAGAATTACATAATTAACATTTTCGACTGTTTTCATTTCATGATAATTTGTTAAGTAAAAATAAAATTCAAATATTCAATCAAATTCACTTGTTTGTTTATAGCAGAGATAACGGAAAGAAAATAAGTACCTAAGCGTCGTTTTCAAATTGAAATGAGGGATAAAATAAGTAGGTAGGTAGTGAATTTTCACGATGAATTACTGTTATCACCATTATCAGTGCCGTAACTGCCTGCATTGCCATTGACGACAAACGACGTGCCGAGCCCGTACAGATGACCAGAAAACTTGGAATCATCGATCGTGTCCTCAAAAAACATCTCCTTCATTTTGAAGAAAGCCATGCCAGTCAGCAGTGAATCAGAGCCCGCTTGATGTTGCGGTCCTATCCGCTCAAGGTCCAGCTGCTCAGCAACCTCTTGCAAACCACCCTTCAAGTTTTTACACGACTTCATTAGATACTAAAACCAAACGACACATTGAACACAATTTATTGATGGCAAACAACCAGAGGGAGTAGTTTAGTAGCGCACCTTAACATCATAAATAGTTGGAAAATACAATTTAAGCAATTCAAAAAAGTCCGACTCGTCCACCGGCAAGTTGGTGTCCGTTAGCAGTTTTATCAGGTAGCCAAAATCGTAGCCGGAATGAAACGACAGCCACTTGATGTTCTCCATGAGCACAATGCCAGACGTCATCAGCAGCTCGGCAAAGTGCGACGGCTCAATGCCTTCCTCTTCGTGCTTCTTGAACTGGATGCCAGAGTTCTGTAGCAGCTCAATGCTGTCTTGTGCATACATGTCTTCCGATAGATTAAATTTGAAATTGAACTGCCACGTCGTGTAGGAGCCGCCTGGCGTCTTGCCGTTCTCGTCGAGAAATGTGAGACCAAGTTGAATGATTCGGAGCAAGTCAACATTGCAGCGCAACAATTGATACTGGTATTCGGCCGTGCTGCGAAATTCGCCAATCGGACGCGCTACCACACCTGGAAACTCGGTGTCCATCGCGACATATGGGAACTTTTGAACAATCTGTAGAGAGAGAAAGCAATCTTGAAAAAAGTGCTTAGAATGATAGGCGAGCGATTGCAATACTTGGCGTATAGTGCGAAACTCGTCCTCGAGATTGTGCGCCCACACATCTCTAATGCCGCACTCCTCATTGTTCGGATGCTGGGAGCTACCGATAGTGGCCGCTGGCATGTCGCTCCCGTGCTCACCGCCCGTATTGGTCACTTGCGTCCAGGGGTTCTGCACCCAGATAACATTGGTGTTGGAGTGACCACTGCTGCTGCCGCTCGCAAACAATTTCGGTGTTGATAGCTTCCACAGTATGTCCTCCTCCTCGGCGTTTAAATGCAGCTCAGGATCATTGCTATTCGATAATCTCATTGATGCAAATTTCTCTCTGAAAAACAGTACGAAACAGTGATGACACGATGTATATAATGCTGCCAACTGTCGCAGCTTCTCCACGGTATATAGACGAGCGATTGTCCACAAGAACTTCATAGCAACAAAAGCAAATGCAAATATTCGGTTTCCGCTAACTGCCTCACCATGCACTACGCCAACACATTACCATGACTACACTGCCATTGTTTGTCGGCAGGTCCACAGCCACCTCCGTCGGTGAAACAATCTAATACAATGGACCTAAAACGCATGCACTTGCGACGCGATGCTGCTACTTTGGCGCGTCGACCATCATCATTCATCACAAGCACACACAACAGTGCAGTGTTTCAGCATTCGCGCGCCTCTTTTCCAGACGGCTCGAAAGGCAATAGAGGCTAGATTACTTACCCATTACTATGGGCGAAACAATGAAAAACTCGTTCAGGTGTGATTTTGCTAAAATCTGCAGCGCAAAGAAATTACAATTCCATGCGAGCCTTAATTCTGCGAAGAACAAAATACACCAGCCACTGCACACTGCACCGTGTTACTACTCATTTCTTACTTTACTGCTGGTGGAGTGGAGTGGGTCGGATTAGTTTAAACAGACAGCCAGACAGACAGACACAGTGTTGCCAAAACCGTTCTCTACCATAATAAAGGTGCATTATAATTTGCGTTCTGTAGCCATTTTTGATATGCAATCAATGTTATTTACCCATATTGAACTAATATCCGTATAAAAGCATGAAATGTTTGATAAGGGGTACAAAAACATGGTTATGTTACTAAACTATTGATGAGACAACGATGTCCCTATCGTTAGTTACCTCAACTATGTTGACAGTAAAATGCGCCGTCAAACGTGTTGTAACGGCAACAAGCTGAAGCTGAACAGCAACGAACGAATAATGCACAGTAAAAACAAATTAAAGTGCGGTTTTATTAATTTTAATTAATTAAAATAAGCGAGTATAAGCGAGCGTTTTTATGAAGGCGAACACAACGTGAAAGCTCAAGTTGTACGTTATGGAGCAGAAACCCAGCCTGGATATGGTCTACATGGCCATATCGGCTCTCTATAGCAATCCCGACACCACCGAGAAAGAAAGGGCATCACAATGGTTAGGAGACTTTCAAAAATCGGTAAGCACACTCAACTTTACTTCCGATTAAGATTATTGCGATATTATTGTGCACCCTCCACAGGTGCATGCATGGACGATAGCAGATGAGATCCTGCACCACAAGCGCGACTTGGAGTCGTGCTACTTTGCTGCACAAACAATGCGCTCAAAGATACACCAATCATTTCACGAGTTACCACTGGAGGCACACGCCAGCCTAAGAGATAGTTTATTAGAGCACATAAGTCAAATCACAGAAGGGACAAACTCTGTGATTGTCACTCAGCTATGCCTTGCACTATCCGACTTAATCCTGCAGATGCCAACATGGCAGAGAGCACCCCTAGACCTACTCTCGCAACTCTCCCAATCACATCTGTGGCCCCTGCTTGAGGTGCTCATTGTGCTGCCTGAAGAATTGGAAAGCAGATCAGTGAGATTGGGTGAGAACAGGAGACAGGAAGTAATCGAAGAACTGAAACAATGCGCCCCAACCGTCAACGAGTTTCTCAAACACTGTTGCAACACATACAATAGCAGTTTGCATGAAAACATTCAAATTAACGTCAAGATTCAAAGATGCTTCACCTCATGGGTCTCACTGGGTGCAATCACACTGAGTGATGCAGCTGACAACATCGTCATAAGCCGCGCACTCGCCATTTTGGGGTACAAGCAAGAGTCGGAAAACACGAATGCCATCGCTGGCGTGCTGCACGACGCCGCCACCGATTGCATCTGCACACTGCTGCAGTCCCTCGAAGACAATAACAACCAGCAAAACTTGGAGAGCTTCCTGTTTGCTAGTGTAATGACACTTGAGGCGCCATACCACTTGAGCGTCGCAAACGAAGACCAGGAGAAGTCGATGAACTACTGCCGACTCTTCACCGAACTAGGCGAGACTTTCCTCGAGAAGATTCTCACACAAACTAACGAAGGCTACAAACACTATGCAATTAAAGTGCTCGACTTGGTGCTGGTGTGTGTGGGCCATCACGATTTCGAAGTGGCCGAAATCACCTTCAACTTGTGGTACTGCTTGAGTGAGGAGCTGTACCAGAAGAACAACAAAGCGCTCACGGAACTCTTCCGTCCATACGTGGAGCGGCTGGTGACTGCGCTGTGCAGACACTGCCAGATTGAACCCGACCACGAAGGCCTACTCGACGAATGCGACGACTTTAAAGACTTCCGGCTCAAAGTCTCCGACCTGGTGAAGGACGTCGTCTTCATCATCGGCAGCAGCAGCTGCTTTAAATACATGTTTATGACGTTGCAGCGAGCGGACGTGTCGTGGGACGTCACCGAATCGGCGCTCTTCATCATGCAGGCGGTGGCGAAGAACGTGCTGCCCGCCGAGAGCGAAGTGGTGCCGAAAGTGGTCGAAGCCATTCTCGTCACGCCGGCGAATACGCACGTTGCCGTGCGTCACACGTCGGTGATGCTGCTCGGCGAGCTGTGCGAATGGATCGAGAAGCATCCGAACTCGCTGGATCCGATACTCAACTTCCTCGTGTGCTGTCTACCGCAGGCGGGTATTGGCGGCGCGGCCGCCACCGCGCTGCAAAACATCTGCGCCTCTTGTAACGAGCATATGCCCAGGCATGTGCCGGTCCTGCTGCAGCTGCTCCGCCAGGTGGACACGTTCGCCATCACAAACAACGCTGTCATGGGCTTGCTCAAAGGCGTTGCGCACATTCTGAGCAAAATGGACGCCGAGAACATCGGCACGTCACTGCGCGAAGTGTGCTTGCTGCAGATCAATCCCCTGCTGGAGGTGGCCGAATCTAACGTAGTCCCCGTCAAAGGGACAAAGACCGACCCGGTGCTCTGGCTCGACCGACTCTCGGCAATCTTCCGCAATCTAGTTGTCTCGCATCGCGAACATGGCGCTGTCAATCCGTGCAAGCCGGTCGTGCTCCAAGTGTGGCCGGTGCTCTCCGTCGTCTTCGACAAGTACCAGAGCGACCTGCGCATCATGGAGCGATGCTGTCGCAGCGTGCGCTTCATGCTGCGCTGCGTCAGCCAGCAGGTCAAGGAGCTGCTGGAGCCGCTCGTCCGCCAGATTGTGCACATCTATACGAGCCATCGGCACTCGTGTTTCCTCTACCTCGGCAGCATCTTGGTGGACGAGTACGGGAGTGATCCGACTTGCGTGGTCGGCTTGCTCGAAATGCTGCAGGCGTTCATCGCGCCCACATTCCAAGTGCTGCAGCGCGACAATGGACTGCGTCATCACCCGGACACCGTCGACGACTTCTTCCGATTGTGCGCGCGGTATATGCAGCGCGCGCCGGTGCCGTTTCTGCGCAGCGCGGCGCTGCCGCACATCCTCGAATGCGGCCTCATGGCGTGCTCGCTGGACCACAAGGAGGCGAACATGTCGGTGATGAAGTTCTTCTCGGATTTGATCAACACTGGACGCAGCGGGCGCTCGCAGCCGGACGCGCCGGAGCGCAAGCAGCTCGTGCGGACCATTCTCGTCCAGTACGGCTCGCAGTTGGTGACGAATTTGATACACGCTTGCGTCTTCTACTTGCATTCGTATATGTTGAGTGAGGTGGGCGACGTTTTGGTGGAGTTGCTTGGTACGGACCACGACTTGGCTAAGGATTGGCTCGCGGAGGCTGTTAAAAGTTTACCAAAGCAGACGAATACAGGGATTGTTAACGTCACGCCACAGCAATTGGCCGACTTCCATGCGGCTGTTGTAAAGTATAAAACAAATACCGAAATTAATATAAGGGAAAGGCATGCCTTTGACTATAACATAATAGGATACAACCATTTTAAAATGTCATTTAATTCAATAGTTTTGTTGCTTTACGTCATTTAAACTTTTTCTTTGCCTAATTAAATGTCATCACATTAATAAGGTTGAAACACTTTAATTTACATTATAATCAAAGACATGTTTTTCAAATCTCATAGCCACCCCTTATGTTAATTTTTTTCATACTGTACATGTCGCATTGCATCAACTTTAAACATGATTTTCATCTGTTTCAGATCGGATACTTCCAAGTCTGTGACGTACGCACTTAAAGATTTAGCTGCGCTTTATCGCTGATGGTTGGTTGGTTGTAAATAAGACAGTTTTTATACATACATATTGCATTGCAATTGGCGCTTAGTCTTTTTTTGCTTTGTATTGTGGGGCGAATTAAGCCAAACACATACACACAACACACTTATTGACTAGTAAGTGTATTCTTAATTAACTATAGTATCGTGTCGTATGTACATACATCATAAGTAAGCGATTGATATTAATTAAATAGATAAATAATTCAAATTGAAGTTTGCTTTAAACATGATAATCGGCTAGTGGAGAGTCGAGTTTGCGTGGCGCCGGCGTGCACGGCAGCAGCCACATGAGCGGGTGCTGCCGCCCACACACGTCACTCAGCAGTGCCATTTTCGGCTTGTGCGGTCGGAAAGGCCCCTGTTTCTGCACTTGCTCGACGGCTGTCTCATCACTCATGATTGCTTGCAACTGATCGGCAAGTATCGCGATGACAAACAAGCCAAACAGCGAGCTCTCCAGTAATAAAATGACGCAGTGCATCCTGCAATTTTGTTATTACAATGCTTTGGTTGGTTTGCAAACGCAGGCAACTTACATTCGTCGTTGTTTGATCGTGATCTCTTCATCACATGTTGCACACTCTGAAAGGAATGTCATCACACTGAGAGTGATCGCATAGCCTGATAATGCTCCAACATAAAGTAGGAATTGTATAAAGTACTTTTGATTGCGTTCGCCCACGCAATTGTTTATCCATGGACAATGGTGGTCCATGCGGCGGATGCAGCGCCGGCAAATGCGGCAATGATGCGCTCTCGGCGGGCGGTACGTTTCACACCGCGTGCAAATCGTCCAATCAACATTATTGTATCCTGGCATAACATAAGTACTTACAATAGTGGCTTCCGTTTATAGAGTTTGCTTAGCTAATCTCAGTTAATTTTGGATTACTCAATAAACAAACAGCCCTATTGAATGAGTAGCATAGCAATGCTGCAATGCACATTGTAAGCTTACCGTCGGTGCTGCTGGCGTTGTTGCTGTGAATATCCGAAAAGTCAATTCGGATCTGTGGCAGTGGAACGCTGCCTGGATCACAGAAAACGGCCTTACAATGTGCCATAAGTAATAAAAATGCTATCAAGTTAAAAGATATCGCATGGAATGGCGCCCATAAGCTAAGAAATAATAAGAAACTTGGTTATTTTGTTTGCTTTCCTGTTTATTAGTTATTACCTGTCAGCCAATGTCTGTAAAATTATCCATTTGACTACAACATAATCCGCGTATAAAATTGCTGCGTAAGTGATTAAGATACAAACAACGCCGCAAGGATCTTTAATAAACATATTCGATCGTTCATCAATAATAAAATTGCTTCACCTTTACAACAAGACACCGCTTTCTATTTTCATATTATCATTAAAAGTTGGGTGTTGTTTGTGTTTAAATAATTGTTCATCGCACTGCATTATGTTAATCGGCAAGTCCACAATTTGGGGTTGAATTTGAACAAGTCATTTAATTCAAATATTATGATTTGATAGAATGATGAACGAGCGAACATATGGGACGTGAATATTTGTATATGACGTCAATGACCGTAAGCCCACACGCGCGCGCATGTTCTCAAAGGATGCATTCAAGAAAGGGAAGGTAAGGGAAATTGGCAAATTTTCTCTCACCCGCCCGTTCATAAATGTAATTTTTTGTCAAATTTACCTTTCCCCGTGTTTGGAACTGAGGTGTAGGAGAAAAACTGTTTTCCATTGACATTAAATGGATGGCTTATGTTAATTTGCTTCGTTTTTATCACACTCGTCCTGGAAAGGCTCAATGGGAAAGGCTAACTTTCGCCGATCAGCTGACATTGCCTTTACTTTACCCACAACCTTTCTTGAACGCACCTCTACGCTCAAATTCCTCGTGAACGTATGGCAAACTTCTTCCTTCGCTTTCTACGTTACGGCTACACTAGTTTTTCCTCATCGAAAAATAAAAGAAGTTGCTAATTGCTTTCCATTCAACATCTCGGCATATCATCCTAACGTAAGTATCGACCATTTTTTATTACATTACACGACTGGGCTTATCTGAAATGGGCCAAAGAAAAGCGCCGAGCATAAGTTATCAACCTAACCTAGCGTTATCATTTTAAAACTTGTTTGGAATGTTGCTCAAAATCTCAGAGCCAAAATACGCTACAACCAATTACATTATTGGTTTGTAGATTAGTTGTTTTACTTCTTACAGTAACGCGCATTCAAAAAGAGTCGACAAACATGTTGTTGCACCATTTGAAGGCGACCACTTGCCGATATTATGCAACAGACACTTGGTTCTCACCCAAAACAACGCAAAAACTTTTTAAACCTGACCCGGAAAAGCTGAAACGACGCTTAGAGCGCAAGCAACGCACAAAGCCCACTGTAATTATGCCCAGGCATGAATCCATCTTGACTGACAACCGCTTTAATAGCCTCAACATTCAAATGTTACCAAAGAGGCTGTATGAGCAAGTGTTTATTAACTATTCACATTGTGAGCAGAAAATACCACAGGAGCTGATCGATTCGTGTAAGCGTGAGTTGGAGAAACATGGCATGGTTGCTAGAGACACCCAGTACTTGCCAGATGTGGCACTTGAATTGCCAGAGCTCAAGGGGGCTAACCTGGAAGAGCACTTTGAAATCATTGCCAGGGAACAATCAGAACCATATTTAAAGCTGGCTTCAAAGTTGCTGCGCTCTATACCTAAGAAACCCAAGATGTGGATTTTCCGCCAAGGATGGATGCGTTACTCTGCTAACGGTCCAGAACCTGTCAACTATCCCCTTGAAGAAGAGCTCGTTTTCGACGTAGAAGTATGTGTAACAGCAGGGCAGAATCCAATATTAGCCACTGCTGTGAGCTCAACCGCCTGGTACAGTTGGGTGAGTGAATCCTTGATCAACCTAAACTCGCGCGTCGCCAAACAATACAACGAAAATGATCTCATACCCATGGAATCTAGCAACACGCTTGATCCAGAATGGTTAAACAAAGAGAAAATTGTTATCGGCCACAATGTATCGTACGATCGGGCGAGGATCAAAGAACAATACTGGCTAAATCGCAGCGGGACGCGCTTCATAGACACGATGTCTCTTCATATCACCATCAGCGGCATGACGAGTTACCAACGCGCTGTATTAAAGTCGAAAAAAGAAGGCGTCACTGAAGAAGAATGGAAACAATTCAGTTCATTGAACAATTTGAGTGATGTGCATAAGCTCTACTGCACGACGGAAGTCTCCAAAGACCCTCGGGAAGTGTTTGTGACGGGCAGTTTAAAAGATATCCGCGAAGACTTCCAGAATCTAATCAACTATTGTGCTGGTGATGTGATTGCAACACATGAAGTGTTTTGTGTAACGTTTCCGCTGTTTCGGGAAAGGTTTCCGCATCCGGTGACATTTGCAGGAATGTTGGAGCTTGGCAGCGCTTACCTTCCCGTCAACGGGAACTGGAAGAGGTACATTGAAGAATGTGACTTGACTTATGAGGAGCTGGAAATTGAGGGGAAAATGCTGCTGGGAAAGAGGGCGGATCAAGCATGCCAACTCATGCATGGCGAAAAGTACAAGGAGGACATCTGGATGTGGGACCAGGACTGGTCCACCAAAGAAATGCGCATTAAGAAAAGTGCTTCAAAGATTCAGAAAGAGAAAGCAAACAAGATTATTCTTAGAGAAGATGAAGAAGATTTGGATCCCTTGGATTTCAAGTTCCAATACTTGGAGGAGCAGCAGCCAATTGGTACACTCCTGCCAGGATATCCGAATTGGTATCGCAAGTTGGCCGTCAAACCAGGGTCCAAAGACGAGTGGACGCCCGGACCGCACCTCATCAGCACCTCGATGCAGATTACGCCTAAATTGCTGAACCTCACCTGGGAGGGCTTCCCGCTGCATTTCATTCGAGGCCTGGGCTGGGGCCTCCTTGTACCCTTTTCCGTCAACTCGCATGACTCAACTATACCGCTCCAGACGCTCCTCGAAAAATGCCCGCTTGTTAACGACCGCGACAAGCAGGACTATGTCCCGCTCAATATTCGACAAGACGTTGAGGAAAATTTAGCTCGCAAGGAATACTACAGCAAGATGCCAAAAAACGGCAAAACAGATGCCTACCGCGGATCGGCACTCTGGTGCGACACCATTTTGGACGAGTGCATCTACTTTTTCAAGCTCCCGCATAAAAATGGCGCCGCGCACCGTGTGGGCAACCCACTAGCCAAGGACTTCCTCAACAAGTTCTCGGAGAATGTGCTCGCCGGCGATTCGGAGATTGCCGAACGCGTCCTAGACATTGCGCGCACGTTGAGCTACTGGCGTAATAATCGTGACCGCATCAAAGCGCAGCTGGTCGTGTGGCAAGACGCGCATCGCGGCGCCATTATCCCGCAAATTGCCGTCTGCGGCACTCTCACGCGACGCGCCGTCGAAGCCACGTGGATGACGGCGTCGTCGCCGCGCCCCGACCGCATCGGCTCCGAGCTGCGGGCGATGGTGCAAGCGCCGCCGGGCTACCGATTCGTCGGCGCCGATGTCGACTCGCAGGAGTTGTGGATCGCGAGCATGATCGGCGACGCGCAGCATGCCAAAATGCATGGCGCCACGCCCTTCGGCTGGATGACTCTGAGTGGCAGCAAGGCGGAAGGCACGGACATGCACAGTGTCACTGCGAAAGCGGTGGGCATCTCGCGAGACCATGCGAAAGTCATCAACTATGCGCGTATCTACGGTGCAGGACAGAACTTTGCCGAGCAATTGTTGAAGCAGTTCAATCCGTCCATCAGCGACAAGGAGGCGCGCAGCAAGGCTGTTAAAATGTTTGATTTGACTAAAGGCAAGCGCGTGTTCCAATTGCGACCTGAATATCTCTTGGAGCTTGCGGATGTGCCGTACGCGAAGTGGCAAGCGCACCAAGTGGCCAAGTTGCACGGCAAGACTCTGGACGATATGTTCTACAAGCCGCGTTGGGTGCAAGGCACCGAGAGCGCCATGTTCAACAGTCTTGAGGATATTGCGAGTCGTGATAGTCCCACGACGCCGTTTCTGAACGCGCGCTTGAGCAGAGCGTTGGAGCCACTGTACAATCCAGACGACAAGTTTCTGCCGACGCGCGTCAATTGGGTTGTGCAGAGTGGTGCTGTCGACTTTCTGCACTTGATGCTCGTTTCGATGCGATGGTTGATGGGGGATCGCGCGCGGTTTTCGTTAAGTTTTCACGATGAAGTGCGTTATTTGGTGCGCGAGCAGGACCAGTACGAGACTGCCCTAGCGATGCATACGACCAATCTGCTTACTCGTGCGTTTTGCTCCATTAAGTTGGGAATTTACGACTTGCCCTACTCGGTCGCGTTCTTCTCGTCGGTAGAAATCGACAGTGTGTTGCGCAAGGAGTCGCAGCAAGACTGCAAGACCCCCTCGAATCCGTACGGCCTTGCAAAGGGCTACAGTATTCCGCACGGCGAGAGCCTCAATATTCATGAGACGATACAAAAGTGTGTTCTATCAATTATTAGTAAATATCAGAATTATTAGAAATGAGTACTTAGTAGTAGCAGTAGCCAAATTGATCAATGTCTGATTGCATGTTTTCTCTTTTGCTGCAGGTGCACAGCGAATAAAAATGTCAAAGGCGACAAAACGCAAACACGTCCTGCACGAAGTTAGCCAGGACTACTTTGCACCACCAACTGAGACCCAATCAATCGTTCGCATCCTCGCCAGTCGCGGCAATAACCTCCACGAAGTCGAAGCCGAAAAGGACAAGTTTCTCGTCTCAATGCCCACGAAATTTCGCAAAAACATCTGGGTAAAGCGCGGCGACTTTGTCATCGTGGAGCCCATTGCGGAAGGAGACAAAGTTAAAGCGGAAATCGTGCGGGTTCTCTCCAAGGAACATATCAAATACTTTAAGAAGATCAACGTCTGGCCGACGAGCTTCGATATCACCGTCGGCGATGTTCCCAACTGGCACGGTTGCAACAGCGAATCGAGCACCTCAAGTGATGAGACATTGACGGAAAGTGAGAGTGAAAGTGATGATGATGATGAGGACACTGATAGTAACAAGAAGGAGCAGAGTGAAAGTGACTTTAATGTTGACCAAATTACTCTATCGCCCGCGGAAACAACGCCGGGTCAAAGCCAATATGTGCCAAGTAGTACTTAATCACATTGTTTTCTTATCTATGCATCGCATTTATTTGTTATACCATCTATCTAGTTTAAGTTTAAGAAGATGAGAGTGAAATGACGTAAATCTCTACTGTTCCATGGCGCCACGCATTTTCTTGAGAATCCTACTTTGTACAATGTTGGTGATGTTGCCGTCAACATGCTTAAGTTCGGTTCCAGTACGAATTGCCATCTGAAAGAAGACAATTAAAAAGTACAAATGTATTGTTAAGGCTGGTTTATGATTGCCATAGATTTAAGGTCGGTTTATGAGTGAAGCATATTCCATAAGAAATCAGGAGGAATTCGAATAACTGCGGTAATATCAATCAATCAATTGTTGAATGCGCCATGTATGTGGAAGCGGCTAGCGCTATTCCAATCATAAACCAGCCTTAAGTTAGTTGCTTTTACCTCAATGTTTTGCACTAGCTGAATTTCGATTGGTCCTGTTACGAAATTGCTGAGTTTGCAGCAGTAGTCTGATCCCAGTCGTCCAATTCTGCCCACTCTGTGAATATAATCGGCGGTGTACAGTGGAAAATCGTAATTGACAACCGACTTCAATTCGGTGGTGTCCAAGCCCCTGGAGCCGACATCAGTGGCAGATAGAATATTCGCTTTGCCAGCTTTAAAGTCGCTCCATTGCTCCTGCCTGATTGCCTGATTCATATCCCCATTAATATTGGCGCAAGCTAAGCCGTTCTCACGCAAAAACATCGCCAGCCAATTGCATGTTTCGTTCCTATTTGTGAAGACTATCATTGGTTCCTTGCACTTCTTTGCAATGAGCAACAGGTGGCTCGGCTTGGCCGACCTGGATGTTCGTAGAAATTTCTGAGTGATATTCAGCATTGGTAAGTGCAAGCGCTCGGATTTGAGTTGCACTAGAGATTTCATGATCGGTTCCAAAACAACCGGCAATTTGCGTGGCAATGTAGCAGTACACAAAATAATTTGTGACTGAGGCACCCTTGTTATCAATGTCTTGATCCGATCATTGAAACTATCATCTACCAGTGTGTCTGCTTCATCTAGGATGGTGTGACGCACTTGGTCCAACTTGTATAGGCCCACAGTGGACAGTTTGCCGATTGCGCCCGGCGTTGCCACCAATACATCAACAGCATGATGTTCAGCTTGCATCATGAGTTGTTTCGTGCGTCCGCCGACTAGCACTTTGACTTGAAGGCCTGGCACAGCACACAACTTGTTCGCCACTTGAGCAACTTGAAAGGCAAGTTCACGATTTGGCACTAGAATTAAGACTTGTGGAGTGTTCGTTGATTGAGCTGGTTCTAGTTGTTCAAGTATTGGAAGCAAGTACGCCAGTGTTTTTCCGCAGCCGGTTTCAGCTGCAAGTAGTGTATGCTTTCCTGATCTTATTACGGGAATCACTTTTGATTGAAAATATGTTAATGCGTTTATTTGATCTGCTAGTAAGACTGGTTCAAATCTGGCGTCAAGTTGTGCTTCACTGAATGGAATACGCGGAGTGTCTCGCGACTCGGGATTGCCATGTACTGTGAAGTAGTCTCCGTGAGCTTTTCCATGCGCCCATCCCTTCGATGCAAGGGGCACCTGGTCAAAGTTTTTGTACTTTGTGCCTTCGTAAAAGTTATATTCTTGCCTTTTGCAACTTATTATTAGTTTGCCTTTATTTGAGGCTAGTGGTCGCTTTATTTGAATGCATTGCTTGCTGGGTTTTAATATGTCGATACAACAATTACTTAGGATTCTTAAAGACATTATAAAATGGCTTGGAGACAAACCCGGATCACAAGATAAAATAAATGAAGGAAGTGTCTACCCAACCGGCTAGGCCGGTTGATTTAAATTTCATATTCGACCGGCTGGCCAGATTTTTTTTGGTTACCATTGGTTGGTATGTGGTTACTTACATGTTCTATCTTCGTCATAATGTGTGATTGCAACAAAGATGGAACAACTAACCACATACCAACCAAAGTTAACCA
>JARJDT010019510.1:0-13187 GCA_030264655.1 Leptusa sp. GC000079
AATTTCCTTTAAAATTAGGTATCACAAGTGGGGTCATCCCATTTGAAATTCAAAAGTTGGGGTTGATGGGGGCGAGGGGGTGAATGATAGAAAAGTCAATGACACATTAAAAGACGTCCCCCTCAATATTAAAATCGACGGGTCCCGCGGTTTTTTTAGTTTTGCCTTGCCTTTAAAAAAAGTAGGGGTGGTAAGTTTTTAAAAAATCACTTGGTATTTTAAAAATTGATAGAAATGATTTGAATTGTTATGTAAGATTTGAACTTAGACATTTTTCATGTTTTTGTAGTGAAATTTTTCAAAATTTTGCCGAAAAATGTAAATTATATCAACAAATTATATCTAATAACTGTTTTGTGTTTCTGAAGTGCATTTAATGCATTTCTATCAACTTTTAAAATAAATTATTGTGATAATCAAAATTTTACAGAAAAATCAAACTACAATTTTTCCTCTCTTGAAACCCTATCCGTGGACATACGGTATGTGGGCCTGCATTTGAAGAAAATTGTTTTCACGTAACAAGAATAGCAAAGATAATTTTAGAATTCGAATTAATTTTTTAAATTTAATAAGAATAAAACAAGGCGTCCGCGCACCGCGCACGCCGGCCGCTGTTGGAACCAATAAATTTTCTTATAATGTGCTCGCCCGGAATCGTTGCGGAAAAATACGCGCAGCTCGTTGGTAATAAAAAAATTCAGAACTGGCACCGTATATAGCAGCTTATAATATGGCTTAGAAAAGCGCCATTAAAATGAAATTATAAAGCCGAATTTTTGTTTCGCACACTCTTCCACTGCTTCCACATCGACCACTTTGCATCCTTATCCTTACCGTTTATACGTTTATTTATACGAACGATGCATATACGTTTTTAATATTTTCATTTCCGTTGGATTTCATTTAATTTATCTTTTCACTCAACTAAGCTATTTTTTATTCTTCTTAATAGGTAGGTATACTACGTATTTCACATATCAGATAGGGAGGTATAGGTGGCACAAAGTACAATTTATTCTTGTTATGCCAAGGCAAGAAAATATATGAGAAAGATTTCTTTTATTTGAACACATCCATCATATATTTTATTATCAACATATCAACAAGAAAATCTTGGACCACATCCCTGAAAATCTTTGAAGTTATAGACGGAACGCGCAACTATGGCGGGTGCGAGGGTGCCTGCGCCCAGCAGAACCTTCAACCGTCAACATTGTTGATATTTTACGTGTTGTTGATGTTCGACTGGAGTCTATTACGTTGAGTAATGGCATGAAAAAGGATTTTTCATATATATTGCGCTCGCATTCAACTTATTCTGCTTGTATATTTGTACACAAACATTCATTTTAGTGTCTACTATATGCTCGCGTATTTTTTACATGTCTGCTTTTTACAACTTCTTGGGGCGGTTTGCTTGCTACTATGCTACTTGCACGTCGTTTTGATATCCGTGCCTCTCTGCTTGGGTGGCTTGCGAGGAGTGAAGGCTTGGAGATGTCGAGAAGTAGTGTGCGGCACACACCCGACGGAAAGTGAAAAATTCAGCGCCATTATATACACATATCGACGCATTAATCTTAGGTATTGATGTAATCGAACTAATGCACCTTCTGGGAGTAGTATAATCAGTTACCTTCCCCCATTTTGACAAATTGCACTCGTGAGAGGCCCGTGAGGACGGTGCGAGCTGCGAGCGTTTCTTGTGCCAGTGGCTTTCTTTTCTTAGGAGATGAGATGGAAGGAAGAAAGATTCTCGTGTTATATCAAACTAACATGCTTTGATATCCTTCGAGTGACTCCAAATGACTCCCTGTCATTGTCAGGATATTATTATACTATCAACTATCCCTTATCTCATTTTATCAACTACCGACTATTGCGATTTTATGATGTAACATTGTTGAAGAGTCTCTAATTTAAAAAAAGTTGGTTATTTGTTTTTTTCTCTTCTTTGAAGAATTGCCTTTGTTTAGATTGACAGGAAAGAAAAAAGTTTCAACAGTATAACGTATAAAGCAGAAGAAATAGGTTGATATAAAATGCGAAATCTCATAAAACTTTCACCGATTTTTATTATTTTCTTTCCTAGTTGATAAGTAGGATAATACCGATTCAGCACTTTCTCCTTTTCGTCCTTTTACACAAACACTATGTTTTCTACCTTCGATTATTTAGTATATCAACACGATTTTCTGACTTATGGACCGCTCGATATCCGAAGGTTTCAGAGGTTTGCCAATTTTCCATCATAGTAAATTTCATAATCTTGTCTTATTTTCCGGTTTCGATCTCATAATTCATTAGTTCATGTGTTATGCTTTCCTGTTGCATAAGTACCCAGTGAGATAAGGTAAACTAGCGTATCGCGTAAATTGCAGAAAATTTCGTAATTGTGAAATAACTCATTAATTAATCACCCAATTTTCAAGAAGATAGTGTTGCGATAAGGATGCGAAAGGATGCGTACATCCTTATTTACTTATTAACGACGCCGCTCATTACCCCAACCGCCATCGACCGATAACTTGCCATTGCTTTCGCTTTGCTTCTGCTCCTTGGTGTCGGAAAACTAGTTCGTGTTTGCTTTCCGTAATCCGGCTTCGAAGTTGGCAAGTTTTCACCAAGCCAGAGCTCTGCTTTTAAAAAGTCTTCAAGTCTGAGATACATTTAATCTAAAAGTTGCAACTCAATATTTTCGGCTCCATAATATTTTCTTCCTCAACTTAATATTTAGAGTCTCTATAGAAGGTGAATAGAAATAAACAAAGGAAGAATGTTAATTGAGCATACATATTAGAAAAGTGTGTGGAAATGTTAATTGTAGTTTTAATTAGCGAGGTTAAGCTAAAGGATAAAAAAGGACCAAGAAGAATGAATTAAATTGCGCACGTTGCACGTAATTTCGCTACCCGTTTAATTCAGCCTAGTAAATAGTTAGCCAGTAGTGGTAGTTGGCAATGTTAAGAAGTACAGTGAGTTTCGCGCTTTCTTAGTATAACAAATGAAATTATGCTAACATAACATAACAGGATGTGCAAGTATATTCACCCTGTATATTTCTTTCACTATGTTTGCTTTGTGCTCTACGACAACACAAGAGTGCGCTTGAACGTCTCCAGTCGCTATAGTCGTCGTGAATATTTTACGTTGGCGATTCTAAAGATGATAACACAACGACTGATAAGGAAATACGTGTTCAAGTATTTCAAGATAAATCTTTTTAATTTTTTGCATGTACGTCGTTCATGACTACCTTGTCTGAGAGTTTCATTTGAATGGCGGTTTTTAATTGCGATAACAAGCGCACAACAGGAAATAATTAATAATAATAATTAATTATGCATTTTCTTTGTCCCCGACTTTTTAAACAGCCTTTCAAACTTGACGTAGGAATCACGTGCGCGATAGCAAGCAAGCAGCAAGGCGGCATATCTAAATTGTAAACTTATGATTTATTAATTTGAGTTTGCATAACATTGATGCAGCTATAAATTAATTCTAATTGAATTGATGAAGTTTGCATTAAGTTGACGTTTTGAGTGAGTAGCGATGGTCTCTGGTCTGGATGCGTGTAGATGGAATGTAACTTGATTAATTTTTAGGATCCTGGGGGTAATTCAATTAAGCAAATTGACGGCCAGGTTGAAACAAACAAGTCAACAACTCGACGCGCGCCCCGCCGTTTCACCTTGCGCCTTGTTGTTACTCGCACTTCCTTCAATGCCCATAGCCATCTGTACATACAAACCCAACTCGCCAACTCCGACCAATGTATTCTTACGATATCGAAAGTTTGGCGGCAAATGCGCGCGGGAGTTTAGTGCCATTTAGTTGCCTCTTGCGTCGAATAACCAGCTCCACGGGGAACGTGTCGTCTTAAACTCGCAGCTCGCCGTATGCCGCTGCCACAACTGCCACGCCACGCTCTTCAGCACTTCAGCTTCACTGTTTCGCACTGCATTCGAAAGAGAGCTGCACGGGCACTCGGCGCTCGCCAGGCGACCTGACTCCCCAGCCGGTTTCGTTCTTATAGTCCTTTAGTCTTTAGTTGCGCTCCCTGTACGTCCCTTTTGATATGCAACCTAATAGAACTCTCACGAGGCATTGGCTCTCTATGAAATTGAGGGGCAATGAAATGTTATGAAGCTAACGTTCAAGACGAAAGTAATCATTTCAGAATTTCTCTTGTTAACGTTGCATTAGCGAAGGTTTACTTAACTATAAAGTTAACGTGTTGTGATAATATACATTGCTATGAGTATGAGATTTACTGGATTTTGAATTACATCAAAATATTGATGCTATTTTGAAGCTGCGAACGATTAGTATATTGTGACTCTAGGGCAGAAAGAGCATTTTGTCTCCCGCAGGCAAATAGATTGTGGCTTCGAATTTCAATTGAACTGAACTTGTTGTTTATAGGTTAGGTTTAATGTTGAATGCAGATGTACTTAATTGGTAAATATTAAAATTAATTAGGAAATATGTCCAAAAAATATGGAAATATTTATTAAAAATTATTAACAGCATATTTACTGTTTACTGTACCAGGATAGTAAACGTCAGTACCGCCCTAGGGCCGAAAATAGTATTTTTCACCCTGCTTTTGGGTTATTGCCGTAGTACTTTCTATCGAGGTAGACGAAAAAGAAAATATGTGTTTATATGAATGAGCAAATAAAAAGTGAAAATTCACTTAAAGTGCTAATACAGTTAGTGTCTATCCAAGTTGATTGATCGGATTTATTTCGTTTATTCAGTTGCCATCGTTTGCTGTTGCCGTTTTCGTGTATACAGCAGTTCGAAACGAAAATTCCAAAAATGAATCCTCCAACTGTTGATTTTGTTTCATAGACATATAGGACCACCTATATCTATATCTGCCTCGCATAGCCTCATCCACTGACTGTCTGCGTTTGCTCAACTAACAAACGTATCTGTTCTACAGTTTTCGCCACCCCCCTGGAAACGGTAACTCACTAACCAGTTTCGAACGCTACCGTTTATCTAATATCTATATAAGCGTAAGCGCTATAGGCTGCGTATGTGTTTCGCAGGATCGCAGGACTCGGCCGTTTTCCGCATTGGGTTGATGCTCGGGTCCTGTACTCTGACATACGTTATACCAGTTAGCGTTAGACGGTATACGTATAACGAGTATGTATTTTTCAATGTACTCACGTATTTCAACTGAATGCCGACTGTTGGTGGCTGTGCCTGTGCTGCGGCACGCTTGTCATTCTTTGTCTCGCTTTCGAGTCGATTTTTAAGGCTAGTTTATTTTTCACTTAGGATTTTTTATTTGATTACAGTTGCCTACAAGTGAACACGTTCGTTCATCAATTCAGAGTAATTTATAGACCGGAAAGAAAAACGAGTGGAAATGGAAAATCCGCTATAGTTTATCATTGATGTTGATGCTAGAGTGAGTATGCAAAATTTTTGCTAACATTTTGAGAACGCCGAAACAATTGATTCATTCTCTTGCAGTTTCCTTCGTCCGGTTCCAGTCGAATCCTGACGTTTTCCCAATGTTCGCAACATCTCGCAACACTCCTATTGTGTGTTGCTTGTACTTATAGGTGAAGTATAGTCGTGTACAGATATGAAGAGAGAGTATAGTGGTGATTGGTTGTAGTGGGTAAGTAGCATTAGTGTTAGTAATAGTTGTGGTAGTTGCAGTGGACTAGTGGAAACAATGGTCATTTGTTACGTCCACATGACGCGCTTTCGACTCTTGTAGCCGTAGATTTGGCGAATGTTCATGTACACATCCGTATGTTGCTCCTTTCGTTCGTTGCAGGGCGAACGCAGAAATTTATCCACAACATAAACTTTGATTTACATTAAAATCACACTCACGTACGACTTGTAACAGTTCAACGCTTGCGGCAACGATTCGCAAACGGCGTACGTCGAATCGGTCGCAAACATATAGCAACATCGAACAGGTCAACAAATACAAATACGAAAACGAAATACACCGACTGCGACTGCGACTACGACTAGGAATTGATATTATTGGAAATGGGACACGATTGCAGATCGCAGGTGCGGTAGGGTTTACTTTAGAAAACTATAAGGTAAATATTTATTTTAGTTTATTTCTACTAGCTGCTACCTGAACTAGGACTCGAAGAATATAAGTACGCCGAGTACAACAATTGCAAAAATACACATAAACCAAGCCAGAGGTAATCTAGTTGAAATTGAATAGAAAAAACACACTGTTTGATGTTTGTCCTTATTTATTGTATGTTTGCGGAATTATTTTCATTTAATTTTCGACAATCGAACGAACGTTTCGAGTACATAAAATATTAAAGGCTCCCTCGCGTATTGGCAGGATGGCAGGTCGCAGGTAGATATAAAGTGACCTTTTCAACTCTATCGCGTATGCCTTTGCCGCCGCCATAAGTGCACAGCACAGCGTGTGTATATTTATTTGAAAGAGCAGTTCAAATGGAGGAAATAAAGAAGAAGTAAGAAAAATACACTCCGATGGTGTAGTGGAGTGGTGCTATATGGAGCGCTTGTACTATGCTGGATATTATTTTCCATTTGTGTTGACATAATTCCAATTCGTCCGTGGTTGGCACTGGTGCGAAGTTCGTCCAGCGCCAGCATCCAGGATCGAACATCATCCTAAAGCGAAATCGATAATCCTTAAACGTTCATTGCATGATGTTCAGTCGTTCAGTCTTTACAAGGACTCGATTGCACGTGGACTAAATTTCAATTTTCACATATTCACAAGCACATCCTATACGTTATTTAAACATTGGTGTGGGTACCACACGACTTTCTGATCAAACGACATAAGCGTCACGAGTTGCCGCTTTTGTCAATTTAATATTCATGTTTTGGTTGTAATTTATGATTTGGGAAACCAACTGTTTAATAAATTCACCATCAAATATGCATTTTAGAGAACAATTATTTTTTACAAAGTTTGTTAGAAATTAAAGTCTTTATGAGATATTTTCCAGAAAATAGTTTTAGAGTAATTTCAATTTAAATTTTCAAAATTCCAATTGGGGCGATCTGACATACACACATACGTTCATACACACGGACAGTACTCCAAAAACAACTTTTTCGGGTTTATTTCGGGACAATTTTCATGACCAAATATGACAACAATAGAAATCTGGCTGGCATTTGTTATTTTATATTGTTCATAGCAAATTGTTGGAAATGTCAATCAGTAAAATATTAACATCAATAATTCAAGCGAAATTTCAAAGTGCAATTGTAAAAAAATGGCCGAATACTGTGAAAATTCGAGCGACGACGCAAAAATTACGATCTTAATCAAAACGCAGGAACGCAATGAAGAGTTCCTCGTTGATCGTGCATTGAGCGTGGCCGATTTGAAGCCGCTGGTTGCTGAACGATTCAACGCCGAAATCAATCAGTTGTGCTTGATTTACGCTGGCCGTTTGCTCAACGATACGGACACACTACGTGATCGCAACGTTAAAAACGGCTTCGCCATACATCTAGTCATACGTAGCAATGCGAGGATGCAGCAGCGACAGCAGAGCCAGATGGAAGTGCCCAGGGAGGCGCAAATCGAGCCGGGCAGCGGCGGCAGCAGCTCGCAGAGCCAGCAACGGATCAACGCGATCGCGACCAGCTTGCTCGCCAATCCGACATACCTCAGAGCAATCATAAGTATGGATCCTCGCCTTCAGGCATATTTAGAACAGAACCCAGAAGTTGCTCACGCAATTAATAATCCGCATATCATGCGGGAGTATTTGGAGATTGCCGCCAACCCGAACATGATGCAGGAGTTCTTGCGCAATCAGGACTTGACGATGAGGAATTTGGAAAGCATGCCGGGTAATTATGCATCGCAAAAGTGCAACACTTTCGGGTCGGCACCCTTGCTTTGCTCTTGCTCAGAGTTGCAACGTCGACACCACACTTCTCAGTTTCGCGAAAGTCAAGTAATTTTTATCGCATTGCGCTCTTTCCTTTCATACTTTCCATTCTTTTCGTATCACCGGTTCTCTTCGTTCATTTTATGCCCTTCGTACTCACCCAAACATCCGTTCGCAACTCGCTCGCATAACGCGCCCCACTCGCACTGGCGCGCATTTACTTAACGCCGAGGGCATTCGTTTTACGAGGGCACATAAAAAGGATAATTGCTCCTTTTTTTCGCACCCTGAAATTATACACAATGCACAACAATACACAACCAAACGCAACGCTTTTCCTATAAAAACATATAATTTATTATTTCCTTATGTTTATTTCGATCATAAATTCCTAATTTCGATTTGAAAAAGACCTAACGATGATTATCCCTTTTAATTGATTACGACAAAATTGAATTTTTATATGAACCACTTTCAATATTGCTCTATAATACCATAAAACCTTTTAAATTGGCTTATAAACAAGATGATAATTATAAATCTCAAAAACATTAAATCGAAATTACTTTATTAGTAAACTTTTCCAAATTAATGCATCTGGCTTAGAAAACTCGTAGCAGTCTTAGCTCTTAAACTTCAAAATGATCCATCAATTTATCCCATCAGCAATTAAGAAGTTTAAGTCTGCCACTTTCTTTCGCTTTCCGAATTGAACTCCGAAAAATGTTTCAGGTGGTTTCGCCGCAATGGAAAGCATCTACAACAATCTGCAAGAGTTGGACAATGCAAACAATAATAATATCAATGAGTCAGTGTTTGCGCCACAGAACGAGACGAATCAAGCCGGCTCAAATGGAGCGAATCCACCGCAATTAAATGCAAATCCGTTACCGAACCCATGGTCAAATGAAGCAAGCGCTCGCTCAGCGGGACAATTAGGAGGCGCGAGCTTCGTGCCGACGCCGGAGGCGGTGAACCAACTGTTAGAAGATCCGACGGTCCAACAACTGATGCGAGACCTTGTTGCGGATCCGAATCTGCTCGACTCCGTTGTCAATAGCGCGCCGCCAGTGGTCCACGATGCGAATGTGAATGAATACTTGCGGAGCAATTTACCCAATGTATTAGAAAATTTGTCGCTGGGTGGGGCTGAAGGCCTCCACGATTTCATGGCGCAATTGCAGAATCAGCAAGGACAACAAGAAATACAGCCGCCTGAAACGAGGTACAGTGGCCAGCTGAATCAATTACACAATATGGGCTTTACTGATCGAAGTGCAAATTTGCGCGCATTGGTGCGTACTTTTGGCGAGATCAATGGTGCAATTGATATTCTAACACGTAACGAGTAACGAATGAAATCTTCCGTCTTATTAACCTTCCAGATATATTTCTTCTTTAAACAATAACAGCAACATTGCAAACTGTCTATGCTTTGTCTTTGTTTTGGCTTTGTAATTAAGTCTCTGCCTCTCTGTGCGACTGCGAAGAGAAATAGCATCAATTGCAGTGCGATTTGCAATTTACGAGCACTTCTTGAATGTGCTCAAATCGATATTAGTAGCGGCGTCTTTAGTGCAGATGATAATTAACCGGTTCGACATTAATTGCTCTTAATTGAGAAGGTTCATTAATATTTCGTGTCGGAGTAATTAAAATTGTTCAAAAGGTTTCCCCGGATCGTGCTTTTATTTGTCTCATTTCGAGAACGCTTATCTTCTAAGGTCTCTCATCCAAGTCTCGTCGTTCTCGTTTTGCTTCGAGCTTCAGCTCTCCTCAAAGTCCAATAAAAGGTCCTGTGCATCCGCTCCAAACAACGACGACGATGTTCCAGACGACGCGCAAAAAAACTCTGCCAAAACGTAAAGGCGTTACCCCTTTTTACATTCTCTGCTCCGCCGTCGTCCTTTTCATTTGCTTCAGCTGTGTGCACGTTTCGTTTTTCTGCTTCAACTCTTCTTACCTTTTCTACTCTGCTTCTCTGCAACGCACCGCTACTTCGATTCCGACTAGCAATGACTTTCTTATTTCTAGTTTGCTTCGACCACCTTCGTTGCTTCGTCATGCACTTCGTCCTTTCGTCCTTGTATTAGATGCGGGATCGCTATTTAATGCAAAGAACGGACCAAAGACGTTCGTATTCTAGTCGTAAAAAGAGACGAAGTGCAACTGTGCACAATGTGCACAAGTTGACATTTCGGTTTGGGTTTGAGTTGCATCTCTGACTATCAAACATGTTTTCACAATCAAATCAAATAAGTCATGTACGATGCACAAGGCCTTTGTTTGTGTCGATAAAATTTTTAAGATCTACTCAATTGTCCTACAGGAAAGTTCTTAGACTAATCTTATTGCTTCCAATACGTTAATATCCTTTGGGTTCTTGATATTCATCAAGATTGGTGTTAATAATTCGACCGGATGTCCATAATTACTGATTATAGTTTAATTACTACCTAACTAGGTTTACTTTAAGATGATTAATAGTTTAATGGGGTCGTTATCCCTTCTTCCGTTTATTATCCTTAAGTCGGTGCAGTTGTTTCGCTAATTCATTAATTATACGACATCAGAACTAGAAAGCAGCTTAAATTAAATCAATAAATTTACACAATGAGAATGAACTTCTTGATATTTAGGTGTATATTTAGGTAGGTAACCAATGGGACATTCAATGTGCCTTATGTGTATCCAGATATCTATACTAAAATAAAAGTGTTGAATTCTATTAGCCAGTCATGGTAAATGGCCCAAGTAACCGTACATCCTTGCGAAAATAACTTTTTATCGTTTTTCCTATTTGCTACTTCTTACTGCGTACTTTCCATTTCGTCCTTCGCCGCCGCTCCGATCTGGTCATACTATCAACAAAGGCAGTGCTTCTCTTACTACCTATACTTCTATAGTAGTATAGTTGCCTGCCCGCCGCCCGTGCCCGTTATCCTAGCTCCTAGCCTAGAGTTTCCGTATCGTCTTACACTTTCCGTTTACCATGCATGCCCAGTTGCCCAGCATTCAATGAGCACAAGCACCACAAATTCAAACTGCCCTCAGTTCGTTGCCGTTCCGTCTTATTCTTTCCTTCATTGGACGGCAACGCCGAAGCGCAGTTTGACCCAAACTATCCACTTAAATAAAATGAAAAAGAAGAACATTGTAATAACCAACCCGCTTACCCGCCGAAAAGGTCTATTCACATACAAATACACATAAATGCAGCGATAAACTACTAGTTAGGAGTAATAGACGCAATGGGAAGTAGGAGAACGCGCAAGGAAAAACCTCAAGTAAGACGTAAGCAAGGCAAGGACGAAGCTATCGAGGCAAGCAGGCGGGCAGGCACATACGTCCATCCTTTCTAATAGAGGACGACGCGTATAAAATGGGTAGGAATTGTAGTGATTTATATCAATTTCGTTCGTTAATTGAGAGTAATTTCTGATGGGAACCTCAGCGTATGCGCTTCCTTTATTACCCATCCTTTCGAACTAACTAAACGCAGTTACAAATGAATGAATGAATGAATGAATGAGCAAACCGAATTGGATCTACAGTCTACGGTCCTGCGTCTGCACGAAGGATTGTGAGAATGTGGAAAATGTTTGGACCTAAGAAAGGATGCGTTGTCATCTACCATCCACTTGTGTTTTGTGTTCTTTCCACTTCACGTCCACATTCACGTTTCGTTTACCTAGCGCGACCTGAGAAAGCCTAACGAAAAGAAGCGGAGAATAAAACGAATGCTCGAACAAGCAATGGAAAGAATGGCAACGAAGGGTAATAAATGGTAACATGTAGGAACATGGAGTAACAAAGACTAACAAATGTACAAGTAGGTACGAAATGGGCCATTTTTTACGCCTTGAATTTATTATGATAACATATAACCCTATATTTGCTGGAGGGCACACGTTCCTCGTTCTTTTTACGAACACTTCTTGTGGAATGTGGTAAAAAGTAGGTGCTAGGTGCCGTGCCGCCTAGTATGTTCAACTTGGAACAAAAACAACTAGGATTGATGACAAAAACACCAGTGAAAGAGCTATTTATGCAACTAGTGCGAAATGGGGTGTTTTACGCACCCGACGTATATGTGTAGAGTGCGTGAAACATCATTTCGCATACAAGATATTTTTTTCTGCTCGCACCTTAAAAAAAAGACATGTTTTGACATTGCAAACCATACCCCTAAGAGGGTCTTATGAACAGGAACGCTAGTGATGTAGTGAAATCGCAACTTTAACCTTAAAATTTGACATTTGTGATTTGATTGTCTATATTTCAGAATCGATAAATGTTAGCTCATCAATTAATCTGTCTTATCGTGTGTCTTCTGCCATTTCACACTCGCATCACAAACACCGTCTTAACGTAACGTGTATTCCAAAATACTATTCTAGCATCGTAAAAAAAACTTTGCCAAATTTTATTTGTGAACGAACAATACAAATATGCGGTGCGCAGACGCGCACTTTACCGTACTGGTTATAACGATGCTAATAAGGCACTCGGACGAGATTTATATTTGTATAATTAGAGAAAGATATAATATAAAGTGCTACATTTGCAAGAGCAGAAAAACAACAACTCGTAAATGTGGACATATGTGGAATATTTAATATCTGTGTGAGATTAGAACTTCTAACTTATTGTTCTTTGTTGACTGCATAAAATATCAGAAAATCTATTATGCTATCATTACATTAAATTTGTATTATTTAACATATTATGTGTTAAGTTTGAGAGTTTGAGTAGCGTAGCCTGCAGCAAATAAAGTTAATTAGTTAATAGACGACTGACTATATGACGTTGCATTTCACGTGGACATTTACATTTCGCTATAGATATCGTGTTACTGGCATTATGTATACCAGAATGAAGTGCGCTTTGCACGTGCATGACGTCGTTATGCAATTTTAGAGGAACTGAAACTTTTCTCATTGTTTCGTTTCGTGGCTGTCATTTAGTAAACTGGAACATGAAGCAAACTTTAACGCAAATTATTAGGAATAACAAATTAACAACAGATCGAACACTGAATCCTAAAATATTGCTTAACTATACAAATATATTTAGAGTTTCTTTCAAAAACTTTGGGTTACGAAATAACTATTATCATACAATTTTTTTTATTTTTTGCACTAGAGTTAAAAATGAATCTTTACGCTAAAGTGAAACAAAAAGTTAAAATAATCAAATGAAGTAAATGACGTACAGGGTGTCCCAGAATTGGAGGTACAAACGAAAACCAGCTATTGGGAGTCATATTTCGAACAAAAAGTTCCTTTGAAA
>JARJDT010019521.1:0-12642 GCA_030264655.1 Leptusa sp. GC000079
ACCAGAAAACAGAGCTTTGTGTAACGACACTCGACCATCAGTCGAAAGGCCACCATCTCACCATCTCGATCAGGCTTATCAACCCAGGAGTAACGAACGCACGTATACAAGAAGCGGCAGGATGGTTAAACCACCACAAAGACTGAATCTTTGAGAAAAGAGGGGAGATGTAAGAGCATCACCCTGTATATAAAAACAACATAACCTAAGACTTCCAACAACTTACTTAGAGTGTAATGGGCACAAGGGTCCCAGGGAATAAATCCTAACTATTAACATTAATGCCACAGTTCGTTGTTAATTAATAAACCCAACGTTAGAGCATTACAGGTTCCTCAAACATGGGCTTGATTTTTGGTTTTTGCCCTCCATGTTTTTGCCCATCAGTCTGAAGGCACAGGGCACAGGATTGACTTTCAACAGTAAGACGAAAACGACAGTAGAGGCATTCGCAACAGCGACGGTGCCGCGATCGCGGCGCTCCGTTGGTTCGGAGGCGTCAACGTTTCCGGAGTCCGTGGACGGCTATAATGTACTTCGAAGCTGCGAAACGCTGTATTATGTATATCATTCCCGCATCACGAGCTTTGCCGGTGACGTAGATATGCAAGCCACCGCTGCGACGTAAAGGTTTTTTGACGATCGGCAAGTATTTATTGCGGAAACGGTAAAGTATGGTTTACCCATTTTGAAGATAGCGCGGACATGATCCGTAAAAGTCCACCGCTACTAAATCGATAGGCCTTATCGCCTCCAATTCATATTTAGGTAACTTCATCGCCTTTGCCGTCTAACAGAGCTCACAAGAGCGGACGACCCGTTTCACTGTCCGAGTGAGTGCTGACCCGAAACCCAGTATACTGCCTAAGCTCTTGTAACGGAATTTGCTAATAAACGGAGCGCAAACTTAGGTGTAAGGTGGGGCATAAAGCGCAGTTATCTCTGACTGTCATTGAATGGAGACAACACGTGTCGAAGCAAAGCCGATCTGTACCAGAGATCTGAACCATCCCGCTTGACCATGGTAATTATGGGGCTGTGCGTGTTTGCCCTCGAAATTACACCGTATCGTTCCATCCGGACACACTTTTTTACTGAGAATGTCGCCGAGTCCCATAAAGCGATGTAGTACGTATTGGCTACACAGGCCTATTTCCCCAAGGAAAAAGTATTGTTCTTGGTGCAGCAAAGTCAAGCTATTTCGCGCTCAAGTGGCAAACTTCCGTAGGGGATGAGATAGAAGGCGTTTGAGAAATCGAAAACAGTGCGCTCAAATGCAGACACGCAGACACGCCACGAGGTATGGTGACTGGGAGCCGGTGGTTTTCGCTTATCAGGAGATCAGTGCGGTGTTGGACGTCCCGAGAACTTCCGCCCGAATGGACTTCGAGTGGTCTTATACAGAGAAGTATCTTGGGCGTTCAACGACGCCCTGATCCCTTGATAGTCAAGTCCGACAATTTTTGGTCTATTCGCGTAAACGAGACGTGTGGTCAATATAATTCTTATGCAATTTCCAACTTTTATTAATTAATTTAATATTCGAATAAATATACCCCAAAATTAGGTAATTGCAAAAATAGCATTTTATAGTTTATCGTTTTATCTATGTTTTCGCCTTCACAATTCTCTATTCTTTTTGCCAAACTAAATTAGAAATTCTTATTTTCTTATTACTATTTTCTTACATTGGAATAAGCGCATATAAATTAATTAGATACATATACTACTTATATTAATAAAATAAAAATATATATTCTGCAACAACTCTAGTATTATTATTTCCATGTGAAACAGCACTTCCGCCTCTAGGGTGTTACATAGTTCAAAGCACGATCGGTTTTATTTGTCCTTACAATATAACTTTTCCGATAAGTGGGCACTGACAATGGTGACAAATCCTCATCACTATTATTTTTTCTAAATGTAAGTGATAATTCTTGAGTAGGCAAATGTCTTGAGGTCTGCCGATTTGTTGCAGTCCTTGAAGTAGTAGAAAATGTGGGAACTGATTGCTTCACATGTCTTACTATTATGTTACTTTTATTACTCTGCATTCCATTTTGTTCGCTTTCTGGCTCAGTGTTTTCTGATTTTGTAGAATTATCCATAGCTTGTTCCTCCAAGTTAGCTTTTGATTTCGTCTTTGGTCTTTTTGTGGTTGTTTTGTTAGATGACATAGCTGTGCCATTAGTTGTTTTGTTATCACTTGAATCCTGAGTAAAGTTTCCCGGCAGTGGTACTTGAATAAGTAAATTTGTCTGATTATTGATTTCATATTTAATGTCTTTCAAGCTGTTCGATTTGATGATAGATATGAGATTATGAATAGCGGTGAGTCGGCCATCTTTCATGCGATCATATTTGTACTCGGTGCCGTTACCTTCATCGGGTGGTAGTTCGCGATGTAAATAGGAAACCGGCCATAATCGCGGTTGGCCAAAACCTCCAGGTTTGGGTGGATCTAAGAATTGCATCTTAAACTCGCGCTCGTATTCGTTCAAACTGGGCATTTTCTGAGGTGGACGAGGTCTGTGCAATGGGCGATTGGGTCGGAATTGCGGCCGCTGGGGCGAGTTGCTGGGCAGGAAGCCATCTGCGTAAGCTGGTGGCTCATCGTAGTTAGTCGGATTGTATGTGGGCAGATAGGGTTTGTTTCTTTCTGTATTTCGATGGTTATTTTGTTGCTGGGAAGCGTAGGGGTAGTAGCGTTCGCTACATTTACGCCATTGTGTTCTTTCGGGACCCACGTAACACCATTGATAGTTGTATCCTTCAGAATATCCACATTGATGATCAGGACGACAGCAGTAATCCCACGTGTCACGGTCACCACCTTCTAGGTCACAGTACCAGAAACCAGCTTCTTTGTTTTCTCGACAAAGTGAACCTCGACGGCATGGCCAACCACTCACTGAATACACGCGCCAAGTATCCAAAGCTGTTATAGGCCCTTCTAAAGCGTAAACAAATAGAAAAATACCGTTTGAAAAATATGTATAACGTACCATATCTACTGATATCGTAATCATCTCGAGCATTTGCATAATCATGACCATGATCCTGTCCTCGATGGCTACCATGGACAATTAATCCATGTTCTTTGTGACCGTTAGGGTGCACTATTCCATGTCCATGTCCGCTATAATCATGTTCGAAATGGGATCCAGAGGGCTGAGAACTGCCATATCCCGATCCGGGGCCCGAAGAATCAGAACCCCCCTGCACATTAATATTAGTTATGGCAACACACTCCGGATTGTAATTGTCCCATGCGAAAAGCCATGAATCGCGGTCAGGTACATAATCCACCGAACTTAGAAGATCTCTTTGTAAGATGTCTGATAAGTCACAGTTTGGTTCGCCTCTTTGCGTTTTCGTTCTAAAATTGCAAAATCTAAATATCTTGAAATATTCACTTTTTTTATTAAAATACTATACCTGTAACTAAATGACATGCATTGGAAAAGGCTTGAATGTCTGTATTTTGTACATTCCAATTTGCAGTCCAATTCTGAGTTTACAACTGAAGATTTTTTTATGGCTTCGGGAAGCAAACGTGCTGGTGTTCCATAACCGACGTAACACACTAAAATATACCCGGAAGTTTAGTTTTTTAAATTTACCTATAATTTGGCTGTCATACATTGATCAGTTTTTGAGCCAAGTACAGGATGATCCTTTCCTCTTACAGCGAAATGGTTTGGCTCACAGCCATGACCAAAACTACCTCTTTCATAAATTTCGAATCCTAATTCACTTGAAAATTGTGTATGTGGATCAATTTCTTTAAAAGGCCAATCTGTTAATAGGCAATTCTCAATAGGTCCACCAATAGTAGGTGATCCATATCTTCAAAAATAAAGAAATTATATATATTGTTTTAGTATTTGAAACTTGTTGGTAAAAAAAGTGAAACTTTTATGGTACCTGAAACTGAAACCTCTACACAAATATTTCGTGGCTCTCAAACAAGCAATTTGGCATTCGACGATGCTCTTAACCATGGTGGCTTCCCGCACAACTTTCTGGTCCAATCTTTGACCACTTCTAGTATGCCAAAAGCAATCCGAGTGTTCTTTCTCTCTGGGAATCTGTTCCTCACACTTTTTGCGGTTGTTCATCGTATAAATATCAAAATCTCTATCGGGTTCCAGGTCCGTGTAAAAATCTAATTCCTTGAAGTTCTTACTACTCAAATAGCAATTATCAGTGGGCACGCTTGATGTTAGTGTGTACCTTGATATCGATATACTTTTATTAGTTGCGTGGTATGTTTAAACTTTTTGTGTGACTCTTACCTGTAAGCATACGAATGACACTCAAAATCTTTTTCTTTGAAACAAAGAGTTTCACATTCGTAAATGTCCGGCACCGAGTAGTATTTTTTCACTATAATCTTGTGCAGTCGGAAGCCCGTTGCTGTTCTAAGTGAACATTCTAAAATTTAAATGAAATACCAGTTATAATCAGTAAAATTATTTTTTCATTTTTGATTTATGTCGATTTAAAATACCTTCTTTAAGAAAATTGTATCCACTATGTTGGGGCGGTTCATTGTTATCTTTGTGCTCCACAGTATCGCCATTTGTTGGAGGAAAATGTCCTTCAGTGATAGGCACATTTGGGTAATCATAACCTGTAGGTCCATAACTTCCATAGGTGGGTTTAGGAGCGCCGAAATTATTTGAATTGATTGGTATTACAATACCAAAAGTGGGTCTTGTTGTTTCGTAATTGACACCGCCGTAAGACCCACCATAAGCATTACCATAAATGGCATGGTTGCCCTCATCACGACCGCCTCCGCCATTATCACCATCGGGTAAATAACTAGGCCTCTTTGGTAACAAATCGTAACTTGGCTTAGGTGTATAGGTATCTCCTGCAGGAGTATCGTATGGTGCCGGAATGCCATGGCCATGGCCTGAACCTGAGGTGCCATATGAACCACCATAAGTGCCCCAAGAATTGGAATCTTGCAAACCCCAATGGTTACGATCTTTGTCACGCTCTTGGTTATACTTACTACGATCAGGTAGGTATGGCATTGGCCTATTAGGTCGGTTGGGTAAGTATGAGGACGATGAGTCACGGTGGGTGTTATAATTGTCGTAATTAAATTGATTGCGATAATCTAGAAAAACGCATCAAATCACTAATCAGAATTCTTTGTACATTGTTAAACTACTCATACAGAAACATCAACAACCATGAAGAAATATTTGAAGAATTAATTAATATCGATTTGAATAGCTATGGACTGAGTTATTATTGATGATGCTGCATGATAATGAGAAATAAATAAAACTCTTCTTTAAATGTTATGTATTTATTAAACTACATTGAATTATGATAAAACATTGTCGTTGAAAAATTAAAACATTTCAAACATGAGATTGAATTTTAAAAAAAAGCGCAAGAAAATAAGCAACTAATCTACAACTACAATTGTAATTCAAAAGTAATAACTAAAGCTACTTGTGTACAAATGCGAGGTGTAACAAACTATTCTATTTATACGTATCGATAAATTGGGTGAAAAGGTGCGTTGTGCTTGACAATTTGATATCAAAGTAGATAACCATTTCTAAATAGGTGTGTATGGCTCAATTTCAATTTTGTTTTGTACTTTGAATTGAGATTAATTTAATTTAAATGTTTGCAAGTTCAATTCTACACGAACTTTCTACCAGCCAACCAGCAATTTCAAGGACACCTCTTACCTCCTGCACCACCGCCGCCTCCTCCGCCTCTGCGCGGTCCTTCATCGCCATATCCTCGATGTCCACCATCAATGCGCCGATTTCCACCTCCGCCACCTTCGCCACTGATTGGCAGATAACCACCTGGCCTCCTGCGGTCATCGTATCTCTCCTCAAACCTATGACCACCATGATTATGATGATAACGGTCTTGTGGCCGTGGAAGTTCATCAGGTCTAGGCCTGCCTCTGTCATCGTACGGCCTGTCTCTATCTCCATCTCTGTCCGAATCATATCGTCGATCTGCGTATTGATTCGGATTATGATTTCGGTCCCTGTCTCTGTCTCTTTCTCTACCAGGAGGAAAGCCAAAACCGAAACCGCCTCCTTTGCAGTCCGGATAGCCGTTACGATCTTTCTCGTATATGTCATAGTCAGGATCTGGGTAAACGTCGCGCACCATGTCTAATCGAATCATTGGCAAATCTAAAAGTTCACAGTCGCCGTTTGCACGACCAGTTGGATCCAATCTGAAACAAAGTGAATTAAAGGAATATTTAACAAAATATATGTAATGCTAGTTAATTGTGATGATGGATATGCGCATTTTTGCATTTTAAACATTATCCTGTTTGATGACTCATAGCATGACACTAATATCTGTGCAGTTTATGTAGTGATAAAAATAGCATTAAGTTATGTAATTTAATTGAGTAAGGTCACTTTTTAAATTCATATGTTGCATGGCCATCATTAGCAATATACATCATAACCGATTATCGCACCGGCGGCCTTGAACGAGATTCGCTATTCATTTCCTCTTCTGCACGCTATACTATTCCGTTCCGTTATTGTAATGGTAATGCAGTTTTATTGTTATTCTTTGTTCTTTGTATAAATTTTAGCATATTGTCACTATGCCACGGGGTATTTAATTTATTACGTTGAGTAAGTACTTACCCACGTATTCAGTGCAATTTAACATTGCGCAGTTTTAAATTACCTACTATTGTACTATTAGAATATTGGCGTATTGGTGATGATAATTATGTATTTTAATTATACTTCAGGATGTTATAAAATGCAATAGATATTTATAATCTGAAATCCGTTACGATTAGTAATGAATGACATTCTTTCATTTTAAATTGATAATTTTTTTTTTTTTTAAGGCGTCCTTTGTTTCAACTTTTACAAATGTTAATTTCTTTAAATTTGCGCAGTTAAGTTATCTGAACGACATTGACTTTTAATTAAAATTTAAATATTAGAAAAGGTACAAAGCATCATGCTCATCAAAAAACTTTGCCATAAACGCAAAAAAGACGAAAAGAATACAAATAAGTCATATTGTAAAAATTCAATGTCATTTTCTTTGTATTATGTTTTCTGTTATAAGTATATTAACTAAAATAGCTAATTAAAAAAAATAATTGCTGTTCCTTCTTTTGTTTTTATTTAATTTTGTTGGTGGTGAGACCATTTAAAATTTACATTTTATAACAGATTCACATGCTGAGTTGTATGTACTTGCAAACACTTTTCTTTTGTCTTTAATAGTAACTATAAGCGACGCATAGTTAATTCGTTAATTACACTTGTTTGCAACTGAGCATACTTGTATGTATCACACTCGCAGCTCATTGTCACTCTCAGGTTCGCCATCACCTCAAACCTCAAAGATGATTATTCTATGAAAACTAAACGCAAGTTGATACACGACTGCAAGAACAAGAAGTATGAGAAGTGAAGGATAAGGTAACATGTGCTGTGCAAGTGAGCATGCAATGTAAAAAGCAACGATTTTAATTGTAATTATCTTCAAGTTTTAACAATCGAGCACACCGCCAACAACGCACACGAATCTGCGTGAAAATAAACGCGCCATATCTTAGTTTTGTTTTGCAAAGTGAGAAGTGAGTAAGCGAGACTTTAAACTTTTCAATGTAACAACAAAGTTAATCATGAGTTAAAATCTCTTGGGTTTTTAAAGTTTTTCATGCGCCTAGTTACTTTTAAACGAAACGATATGCATAAAACGCATTTGGCGTCTTGTTAAAAAAAAGTTTACTGATGGTTGTTTGTTTGCAAATAATAGTTAAAATCGAATTCAAGGTTTCTGAAAACTAGAAACAATCAAACTTCAAAAGAACGCATCACATAAGAAGCTAACAAAAAGCCAAAAAATCAAAATAATTGTTCAATTGTGCAATTCATTTGTTTATTTTTAGATTCATTATTTTTAAGTACCGAACTTATTAGGTTTGATTTCACCTATTTACTTTTTTTTATATCAATATAGCTTATGTTAGTTGAGACTATGAATTAAATGAATTTACCTATAATTGAATCCTTCACAAACAAAACGTTTTTCGTCCTGACACTCCTGCTGGCAGTCTTCCACTCTTCCACATGACAAGGCGCGCCTTACCAAGCTACGAGTCACGCGTTTACCAGCTAATGCACGTCGAAAACAAGCTGAAACAAACAAGACATTGATTTATTTGTAATTAATCAAGTACATGCAAACACATGTTTTTTGTAATAATTGTTTTGTCAAGTTTTCGAATTTGATTAAACAATTCAATATTTGTTTCGCTAATTGAGACATAATAATTGGAAGTAGTCAATTTGGTTGTGGTAACAATTAAAAATGATAAGATCATTCAAGTATCATCTTTTAAGAAGAACCAACAACTGATTGTTGCAATAACATTACTACAAAACCACATAGCAGTTGGTATTTTAGGTGCTTTAGATTTTGCAATAAGATATTACAATTGACATTAACCCGAATTAACCACGCACCACGCGCGCTGGCGAATATAACGCTCTGTGCACTCTGCACAACGCAGTTTTAATATTTAATACATGAACTTTTTATGCAGATATAATAAGACTTAGTTGAGCTACATTAAACTCGAGAACAAATTCTTTTAAACTAGTTTGCTTTAGTTTAATAGACTGAATGCTTGATCTTAATTTTCTGTTTTTGCACTATGGGAATTTGCAGAAAGTATTTATTTTCAAAAATGACTTATTTTGTATAAACTTAAAATGTTAACCGCTTGCGTTAAATTCGCATATTCATTCAATATTAGACTACATCATCAAATTGTTTATAATTTTGTTATACTGAATTAATAAATTATTCCACAGTCATTTGGGGTTCATTAATTGATTGTGATTGTGGCAAAAGAAAACTTTTATCACAAAATAAAAATTTGGAACATTCTGTATATTAATAGAAGGAAGACTTATTAAGGCCATAAATTTGATATTATTAACACACTATTTTACAATAACTTCAAACGGAAAGGGAACGGATCATTTTAATAAAATCTTATATCCTAAAATTTGAATCTGTTGAGTGTTGTCTACTTCCAATTGGAAAATTATGAAATGTGATGGTTTCGAATAAATCTAACCCTTATAGAGAAAAAAAAAATTCCTAAAGATGTTCTCGAAGATGCGATGTATTTGGTTCAGACCTACTTATTTGAATTACGACCATTTTAAATACTCTTCAACTTCTACTTCTAGGTATTAACGTAGTATAAAACAATGAACATGAGCACAGCGTGCGGCCGATTCATTAGTAGTAGTGAACTCAGATATTGTAATTGCAATGTATATTAAGTTGTACTCTAGATGTGTGAGGATGATGTAAATTACTTTCTCTTATGCAACAGAACAACACATTTTACACATTGACGGAGCATGAGCCCATCGTTCTCATTCATTTCAAGATTCGCTCTTGTTTGAATTGTGGAGCAAAGCCAAAGCGCCGCTAATGATGAGGATTTAGAAGTGAGACGAATAATCAGCATAATAACAGAAATTGAATTGACTTGTAAAACACAACATTTTATTTGATTTGTTGCTCCATTATTCATTTGAACTACATAAATGTATAGGTACCTATAGAATTTTAAATTTCTACTTTGCAGGAATTTTCCTAACTTTAAAAGTTATTAATAAAAATTAGTTACCTTTGGCATCTTCAACAATGATAATTCTACTTGGCATATGATATCCACAAGTAATGTTTGTAATTAAACACATAACTAAAACTAATATCACAGCAAAATAAATGCCCTTCATAATGCAGAATTCTTAATTAATTAAACATTGAAAATCGACACCGCGACGAGCTTTTTAAGTATAACTGTTAACTGTGTCATTTTACAACTGCCATATTAATTTTGATGGTATAGTCCTTTAAATGCATTTAATAAAAGTTGTAAAACCACCCGCACGGTCTCGCGATACCGCACAACACTCGCGTCTGCACAACACCACCTTCAGGAACGCATTTACCATAAAGCGTCTTCGACAACAAACTAAAACCGCGCGCTCGTAATGAACTAACAAACAGCACGTTTAAGACATCACCATGTCTTCTAGTTTTCGTAACTTTATACGCAAAGCATCAACGCTCTGCGAAGAACGAATGAAAGAATCTATTGCTCAATTGCATCAACCTCACACAAACTCAGTGATGAAGTGAGTAAATGAATGAATGAATAAATAATTATCGTAATACATTTATTTCGGAATGTTTGTATTTTATTGAACCATATCCTGGTGATAATTAACACCGAAAGTTAGGAAGAAGTGTTAAAATAAGGGCAGTAAAGTTTAGCACAATTTTTTTAAATGACTGACCGCCGGTTTGTGATGTACTGTATTTATATAGCGATTGTTGTTATAAATATGCTCATGTCAGCGGAGTGCTGGTGGCGGTGCATTCTTTTCAAGGTAATTCCAATGGCAATTCAATCTAATAAACGTACAAGTTAACACGTTTCAATAAAACTATGCCATTTGAAATTTTATTAATACAAATGCAGATCTCAGACAGTGCTTAACAAGCGACTCATGGGCCCTGGGGCAAAGAACATTTTTGGGCCCTTCCTAATTGCAATACGTATTAATTACTTTTTAATAAAAGCATACCTATATTAAAAAATAGAACACGAATTAGGTATATTTTAACAAAAAAACAAATTACATTTTATACATATGTATGTATGCTTAGAAAAACGAAAATGTTTGGTGTTGGGCCCCTCGATGGCTCGGGCCCTGTGGCGGTCGCCCCACTCGCCCCAATGGTAGTTACGCCACTGATCTCAGATCATATGTATATTAATTTAGTGTTTTATTAAATTTTGCAGAAAATATTATTATGAATCATACGATAAGTACCTTTTAATCATTGACTAGAAACTCAATTTCTATAGATTTATTTAAAACAATTTCAGATTTCAAACACGAAGATTTTAATTGCTTAAACTTTAATAGTCTATCTTGGCATTATAGAGGTTTTTCTTTATATCCTTTCCCACTTTACTATTTCTATTTACAGGTTGGAGGAATATACCAGAGAACCTTAGTTTTATCAATTGTTGTTCTTGTAATAGATTTTGTTCAATTGTTTGTGCTTAGTGCGTGCACCAGTTGATGAAATTAGTTGTTCATTTCTTTTCGCATAGATCTAGGCGAGGTTAAATCGAACTCATCTGCACGTATTTAGCATCAGTAATAAACTAGTTAAACACATAATTGTTGTTAATTCAAGCTAATGAATAATAAAAATGAATGAATGCGAAACATCATTGAAAATAACATGGGCGAACAATCAAACGCATCTTTTTATTGGATTTATTTATCGAATGCAAACCTGATGGCTCGAATTGTATGCTTGTGGGAAACGCATTTCAACGGATGTGTGTACTTAATTAGAATTTAAATAAATATAATACCTGTTTAATCAGACTGTTAAAGGTTGACACTTTTTCCGTTTTAAATATTGTTGGCTTTTTATACATTTTCAAAATGCAATTGCGCTATTTGAATGTTTGTTGTTTTGTAGTAGGTACTTACTCTTAATTATAGTATGTATTGGCAATATTTTTGTAATTATCTTTTGTATGATTTAGCTGACATGACAAGAACGAAGCTAATAACAAAGACGATAATTAATAAATAATTGACCACAATTTTATCAAAGTGCAGGAATTAAAATCAAAGCCAAAGCATGAAAATTATTAGAAAAGTGCTTAAGAATAAGAAGCTTAAGCGAATGTGTTTTAATGTTTGTATTATGTCTCTTTGTTGATGACATAAAATAGAACAGGAAGAAGCTGGAACCTTGAATTATCTGTTAAGTTGTACTTTAAAATCTTCAGGCAAGTCTCGTGCTATAACGTATGATTCAAAACTTGTTGAATTGGAGAGGACTATGCAAAAAAAATTTCTAAAACGCACATTACACTTATGTCTATCTATCTCTGTCATAGCGCATACTCTAGTCCAACAAGTTTTGAAGCATACGTTATTAATATCAGCTTAAAGTGTGGCTTTAAAAAATAATTTATTAGTACGGAAATATCAAAATGTCATTACTATAAATCTCATTTAAATCATATTTTTGTAGTAAATAGTAATGACAATGTTAATAAAGATTCCAAGCAAGGACCAAGTTCAAACATAGAGAAAGAGAATGTATTCTCTTAGACCATGGTTCAAATGAGTCTATTCCAAACTCAAACAGCACTCAGAGCTTGTCAAAATAGTTTCAAAAACTATTTAAACTGAAAATATTTAAATATTTAAATAGAACAAATATCCTTGTAAATTAAAATGCTATTTACTTCGTGGTCATAGGCAGCATACCCATAGACTAGAGAAGTGTAGGTTATCATCAAAATTTTCGATGTCGGGATTTTGATAGATCTCCACGAATTGCTAATTGCCTCCACAAATAAGCGTTTTTGGGGGTTATGTCCGTGTGTATGTGCATATGTCTGTACGCACAAATATTTGCTGCGTTCGTGTAATCACTCCGAGACCTCAATCGCCTATTTTCCGTTCTTTTATTCCAAAATGAGCTAACAGATTCAAATCTGCTCGCGTTCTTGTTTGTAATCGAGAG
>JARJDT010019549.1:0-11892 GCA_030264655.1 Leptusa sp. GC000079
CCCGGCATACCAAGGTGCCACGTGTAAGTTGTCTCATTCTATACTTTTATCTTTTCCAATTGATATTCAGAATAATTTGGTCGTCAGCTACCTCCTCGACTTTCTGCTTTCTTGATCCAAAGTCGAGAAATGTCGTTAACTACCTCTTGCAACGAAAATGGCACATCTTGTGTCAGAATCAAGTTGCAAGAGGTAGTTGATGCCAAACTTCGCTTAAACGATGTTTCACGACATTTCTCGAGAGAGCAGAAAGAAAGAGGTCGAAATACCAAGTTAATCCATTAATCAAATGTACTTTCTGAACATCATTTGCTAATCCCATTTTAGGGGGCGCAATTTAAATGTTTTTGTGTGGCCTGTTGCAGATCTACGTGGCGGCCAACAGTGGCGCCCGCATTGGCCTCGCCGAAGAGGTCAAGGCCCTCTATAAGATTGCGTGGGAGGACTCGAGCGAGCCGGACCGCGGCTTCCGCTACCTCTACCTGACGCCCGAAGACTACGCCAAGGTAAGTGCGCTGAATAGTGTGCGCGCCGTGCTCATCGAGGACGAGGGCGAGTCGCGCTACAAGCTCACCGACATTATCGGCAAGGACGACGGCCTCGGCGTCGAGAATCTGCAGTACGCGGGCCTCATCGCCGGCGAGACGTCGCAGGCGTACGATGAGATTGTCACCATTTCGATGGTCTCGTGTCGCGCCATCGGCATCGGCGCCTACCTCGTGCGCCTCGGGCAGCGCGTCATCCAGATTGACAACTCGCACATTATCCTCACCGGATACAGTGCGCTGAATAAGCTGCTCGGCCGCGAAGTGTACGCGTCCAACAACCAGCTGGGCGGCATCCAGATCATGTACAACAATGGCGTGTCGCACAAGAGCGAGACGCGCGACCTGGACGGCATCTACACCATCCTCAAGTGGTTGTCGTATATGCCCAAGGACAAGATGTCGCCGGCGCCCATCCTGGACCCCATCGATCCGGTGGCGCGCGAAGTGGGCTACATGCCCACCAAGGCACCCTATGACCCGCGCTGGATGCTGGCCGGTCGGCAGAACCCCAACAATATGGCCGAGTGGGAGGCTGGCTTCTTTGACAGGGACTCCTTTTCGGAGATTATGCAGCCGTGGGCGCAGACGGTGGTCACGGGACGCGCCCGCCTCGGTGGCATCCCTGTGGGCGTCATTGCGGTGGAGACGCGCACGGTTGAACTGAAGCTGCCAGCGGATCCGGCCAACCTCGACTCGGAGGCCAAGACGGTCTCCCAGGCCGGGCAGGTGTGGTTCCCCGACTCGGCGTACAAAACGGCACAAGCCATTCAGGACTTTAGCCGCGAGGACCTGCCCTTGGTGATTTTCGCCAACTGGCGCGGCTTCTCGGGCGGCATGAAGGACATGTACGAGCAGATTGTCAAATTCGGGGCGTATATTGTTGATGGTCTGCGAAAGTACCGCAAACCCATCATCATCTACATTCCGCCCAATGGGGAGCTGCGAGGGGGCGCGTGGGCCGTCGTCGATCCGTTCATCAACTCGCGCTACATGGAGATGTATGCGGATCCGGAATCACGCGGTGGCGTCCTCGAACCCGAAGGCATCGTCGAGATCAAGTACCGCAAGAAGGATCTGCTCAAAACTATGCATCGCATCGATGCGAAGCTCATGGAGCTGGACGAGGCGCTCAGAGTGCTCAATGTGCTGCCCGTGGCGGTGGACGTGCTCGAACGGCGGGGCAGCGTGACGCAACCGCCAGAGCGCAAGAAGACGCCCGAGATGCTCGAGCTTGAGAAGGAGATTGCGGAACGGGAGGCGTACCTGCTGCCAATGTACCATCAAGTTGCGGTGCACTTTGCTGACCTGCATGACACGCCGGAGCGCATGCACGAGAAGGGCACCATTTTGGATATTGTGCCGTGGAGAAAGTCGCGCTGCATTCTCTATTGGCGATTGCGACGGTTGATGCTCCAAGATCGCGTTATTACGCGCCTGCTTGAAGCGAATCCCAATTTGGGGATTGGGCAAGGGGAAGCCATGTTGCGGCGCTGGTTCGTCGAAGACAAGGGAGCTTCTGAGGTAAAGGTTTGTTTCTTAATGCCTTGGGGACAAAGGAGAGTTTATTGTTTTTTTCACTCGCTGTAGGCTTACAAATGGGAAAACAACGAGACTGTTGTTCAATGGCTTGAACACCAAGCACAGCTTGATGGTGAGGATTCCACTATCGCCAGGAATCTTCACTGTGTTAAGAAAGACGCACTTATTCAACGAATCAAAACCAATTTGGAGGTCAGTTTACCCACTTTACATGTCTGCAACCATATTTACTTATTTTCTGTGCGTTTGTCAACAGGATTGTCCGGATGTGGCGCTCGATGCTGTCGTGGAAATCTTGGCGAAATTAAACGACAACCAAAAAGCGGAAGTGATACGGATTTTGTCGGTGGTGCAACCCGAAAGTGAAGCGTAGTTTTTGTTCATTGTTACGTAGTAATTAAGTGCAACTTTTGAAAGATTTCAAACCAAAGCAACGTGTTGATCATCAAATGATCTGTTTAGTACGCTTTGTTTGCAAGTTTTTGCAATTATTGGGATAAGGACTTATGTACAAATTTATCTATAGGGACATCATTATGCAGGCAGGGAATATTTTAGCACGAACTACCAAATATTTTATTTAAGACATTCCTTTCTAATGTTTGAAGTAATTTATAATAAAAGTTGGTCTGTATATTTCTTGTGTTTCTGCGCACTGCGGTTTGTAGATGGCACTAGGCAAACTTCTCTTTACAATCAATATAAATTCTGCATATAAGAGTAACTCGCTGCCCATGCAACAAAACATGTACTTGCATTTAACGGCTTCAATAGTTGTTTACTTTGTCGAGAAAGGGGATCATCGGTCCCCATTTAAATCAAAATCAAATAGGGGCACGTCGGAGTGGACACACATGAATAAAAGAATGCATTCATTAATAGAACTCTTTTATAATTTGTATGTCTTTCTTCGTTTTTGAGTGATAATCGTTATAAATAATAAAATAAGTATAATATGTTCAGTTCATATAACACGAGTCGTTGCTTCTACGCTCTTTTCCTTTACAGTCAAACAAAAAAAAAATAGAAAACTAACACAACATATTATTATTATATCTACAACAAGTAAAAAGAGCAAAAACTAGAAACGACTACGTTTTCCTACCAACTAACTAGCTATAAATATCGTCAATATCAGCTATTTGAAAATTTTCTACACAATCGTGAACAATATAATTTAAATTCGATATAAATAGAGTTATTCGTTTATTCGAAGAATAGGCCATTGAATATTTGGCATCAAATCATCATGCTGTCAGGCCTTTGAAATAAGCATATAAATATCGGAAGCCTCTTTCGTTCGCGCTCAAAGTATCGAAAATTGCAGCTTAGTAGAAATACGTTTTTGATTCGCGCATAATTTTTGGTCAAAAGTCTAATATCAATTACAACCACAGAGTGATTCGTTAATCGATACACAACATTAAATATCATAAAACTTATGAATCACCCCGTATATATAACCTAAAACAAAGTAAAAATTATTGCTGTGATTTCGACTCGAAGATCGCCTTCATGTCTTTAATGCAATACGAAGTCGTTTCCTTCCTGTTTACAGAAAGAAGCGAATTAAAGTACGAGCAGCTTCACAGCAAACGTACTTACCTTGAAGGCTTCTCAAAACTGCGGCGCGCCGCCTCAAACGACGACTCGGCCTTATGCCTTCGACTAGAAACACTCCCGTGACGCATCTCCACTTCCGGTTCGAAGAGTGCCGTCTTTGCCTTTACCCCATTCGCTGTATTCCCACCAGCATTAACAACAACAACAGGCACGGGCAACGGCGATGGCGCACAGACAACTTCCTTTACTTCCGCCGCCTGCACAGGCTCACTAACCGGAGGCTTAAACACTTTAAACCTGCTCAACAGCACATCCTTGTGCTCTTTAAACGACTCCGAGCGATACTTGTCATGCAGAAACTTCCGCCTTTCCTCCTTGTACTTTTCGATGCGTTCGCGATTGAGGTTAACGTCGTGCGGCACCACATGCAGGCCCATTTCCGGGTCGTCCGGCAACTGCTTGGGCTTATTGAGTGTCTTGGGCAGCGTGTTCATCTTGTAGCCGCACATGTTCTCGTCCAGCGACTTGCGGCGTTGCGTGCCCGGCTCCCCATCAATGTGCGCGGCCGCTGCGGCCGTGGGCGACGTGACCACCGCCCTTTTCGTAAACTCCGTCTCGTCCAGGCTGCGCGTCTTGATGGCCGACTTTAGGTTACGTGCACGAACGCACGGCGGCAGCGGACGACCCGCACCAGTCGTGTCCTGCACTTCGAATTTCGACGTGAGTAGTTTGACACTTTTCGGCGTTTTTGTTGTTGTCAGCGTGACAGTCATAGAAATATCGTTGTCGTCTAGTTGCGCAATGTCAATAACGTCAGTCTTGATTTGCACTTGGACTTCGGGCGCCTCACCAGAACTCCCGGAAGTGCCGAAAGTCTCCAGTGAATCATTGGCAAACTCAATTGGTTCATAGTCACAGGTTTCCAGACTATCATAATTCTCCACTTCCTGTTCAGGTGGTTCGGGCACAACTTCTGGGTTAGTGTCAACTCCGGGTTCTTGGTTTATTTCGACAGGTTCGATAATTTCAATCACTTTGGCGACATCCTCTTCGGCGATGACATTTTCATAGCTATTCAGCGACACTTCCGGTACTTCCAACTCATCAGAAGCAGCATCTTCATCATTTAACGCCAGCAACTCGTTGATTTCGTGCACGCTGCGTCGAAAGTACTTGACCTGCTGGTAGACATCCGCGTCGTGCTCGCTGGTGTGCGGCGACTGCTTGCGTTTCTCGTTGTTGGGCGCCTCCTCAACGGGGCTAAACTCAATGAGGTCGGCGACAGGCGGCGCCAAAACGTCCATATCAGAGGACGACTGCATCATATCAAAGTGGATATTCTCGTAGTTTGCCAGGCTGTTACTGGTCGACTCTTCCGACGAAGAGGAGCAGGTCTTGACATTCTCGTAGCTGTGCTCCAAGTTGTGCTCCAGGTTGTCCGTACTGGGGTCCTGCTCGTCGAGCAGTGATATGTGCGACCAGTCACCGGAAGTCGCCTTGGCGATGCGGTCGTACGAATCGATGAGCTCCGACAGCGTAGTGTCGCACTTGGGGAAACTGTCCTCCTCGTCGTTGGTGGGCTCATCGCTTTTGGCGCTCGCCTCAACTTCCGGCTCGTCGGCGCTGAGACTGTTCGTAATCGAAGTGGTGCTATTGCGACTCGACTTGGCCATGGGGTCCTCCACCAGAGTCTTCGCCGCCTGCATCGGGAGGCTCGCGGTGGACGTGGGAATCTGCGCCTCTTCCGTCGCCACCGTAATCACCTCATACGGCGGCGCCTCACACTCATCGTCTGTGTCGTTGAGCGCCGCAAAACTCTTCTCCTTTGTGGGCGACTTGTACGTGATGCTAATTGTCGTGAGCACATTCTCGTAGGTGGGCGGCGTTGGCGTCTTGGGCGTCGCCGCACAGCACTCCAGCTCACCGGGTGAGGTGCCCGTACTTTCGAGCAGCTTGTAGCCGGGACTCGGCGGCGTGTAGCACTGCGAGTTGCGCGGCGACTTGTTGCGCGGCCCCTCGACCTCCTCGTGCCGCTGGCTGTGACTCTGCGAATGCACCTGCACAATGGTGCTGCCGCCAATTTCGGGCGTGTTGCAGTCAATAAACTGAATGTCGCCGAGTTGTTCCTCTAGCCGTGTGCGCTTGCGACTGGCCGCTTCGGGGCTCACTAAAACACGCGGCTGCTTCTTGGGCGAGGGGTTCCCGCTATTGTTGCCGCTGTTGATTCGTATCCGGCGCGGTTGAACGCGAGGCGACGACACCAGCGACTCGTCTTCGCTGAAAATGCGCATTTCGGACTCTTCCAGGTCAAAGTTGACTTGAATCTCGGACAGGTCGAGCAGGGAGCCCTCCTGGGAGCTCTGCAGCGTGTCAAAGTAGCTGTCGTGCGACACGCTGCGATTGTGTCCGGCGGGTTTCGTGCTCAGAATGTTCTGCAGCGGCGGCAACTGGTCCAAGTCACTCAGCGACTCTGCCGACTTGACAGTCCGCAGCACTATTTTCACATCAGGCGCCACCGCCGCCGCGTCCGTGGCATCCACGTCGACCACATGGTGGACAATCGTCGGCTTGGTGGTGCGACTATTCCGACTCTTGCCAAACAGCGAGCGCCAGCCGAGCGGCGACCGCTTCGAATTGACCCGCTTCCGGGAAGGCAACTCGATGATCGTGTGGTACTTCTTTGGCAGCGTGTCCGGCCCCCCGCCCACTTCAATGTAGGCCTCCTTGTAGTGCTTATTGCGAGCCTCCTCGAGCGTGATGAGTTTCGTGGGCGTCGAGATCGCGAGCGACTTGGGCCGTGACCGCTTGGGCGACGTCGCCACGTGCAGATCGGACATGTTCAGCTTGAGGTTATCACAGAAGATGAGCTCGGCGTAGCAGATGAGAAACTCGGTGACCACGGCCTGCACGCCGACGCCTTGCAGGGCGGCCACGCCGCCCACCTCGAGCTCGGCGCAGCGCAGCAGATTGGGCGCCCACACAATGGCGACATTGCGCACCGTCATCCCGGTGCGCTCCCCATGCTTGGCCACCTTGGCCAGATGGCGCGCCAGATACTCGAGCGTGCGATAGTGTGGAGGTGGGAGCTTCTGGACCGCCTCGCGCATCTTGAGGAGGCGTTCGTGGTCCTGCTTGGTGTTGCGCGACGTCGTACAGCCCTGGACCGCCTGCACGAAGCTCTGATACAGCTGGTACGTGCACAGCGGGTTGGGCAGCTCCCGGAAGTACATCTTCAGCAGCGACGCCACCGAGTGAATGTCCTGCAGGATGTCCTCCGTGTAGAGATTCGGGATGCGGTCCTCGTCGAAGGCATTGCGCAGTTTTTGAATGTTCGAGGTGACACCTGATAGTCTGGAATACAATCCAAAACTGAGAAACGAGCCACAAAGCGGAACTGGACCAAACCTACCTGTAGATGCCATCAACGATGCCATGCGTCTCGATAAACTCGGCGCAACACTTCAAAACAGTGGGAATTTCGCAGCCGGAATTCAGCAAGTGTTCGCCGAGATCGCAGCCAAAGACGCGCTCCCGCAGTATGCCGCTCTGTTTAAGCCGGCGCCGCGACGGCCTATTGAGGATAAAACTCCGGAAGAACGCAATGAGTTTGCCGTGCTTGCGCAGCACCGGCTTGATGGGACTCAACGCCAGGGAGCCGACAACCGGCGCCGGAAGCGGCATATTGCGCGGCACCTTATCGCCGATAATGTGCACGCAGTGCTGCGGGAAGAAGCCCACCTGGAAGCCGCGCTTGCCGCGCCACCAGATCGACTCGCCGGGGCTCGCCATGTCGATGACGCTAATCATGTCGCCCACCTCGAGGTTGAGCTCGTCGCGTGCCTGCGACACGTAGCGCCGCACGCTATACGCAGCCGCCACAGCGGGCGTATTAATCGAGCGCGACTCTTCGCTGGGCACCAGCAACCGGTGCCCCTTATTGTCCATCTGCAACCAGTTGAGCACCGGCCCACAGTTGATACTATTGTCGGCGACGGTCGTAAACCGCCGCAAGTAGGCGCCCAAGGCGTCCTCCAGCGGGGGCGCAGCCAGCGACAAATCCGGCAGCTGCGAAATCTTGCGGTCGTAGATACACTGGTGCAGCTGCGAGTCCAGCAGCCGAAAGTTCTCGTAGTTGCGCTGCAGCAGCCAGCACTCGTCGCCGGACGTCACCTGCACCATGAACCATTCGCAGTCGTCTTCTTGCGCTGCCAGAACAACAAAACAATCAACTCCAACACACGCCTGGCGCCTCGAAGGGGCACTTACAATGCTGCGAATGCAGCGAGCGCTCCATGTTCGTTTGCAGACACACCGCCATCGGTGGCAGGTGCACGCGCTCGTAATGAAAGTGGGCGCATTCCTCCAGCTTCGGGAAGCGACACTGCTCGTCGCCGTCGGCGTAGGAGGCCGGCCCGCTGGCGGTACCCGCGGTACCATCAACGCTGCTCGCTAGATGCATACTGCTTGCTTGCTCAGCGCATCCCACCTTAAACAAGAGGCTCGCACGTTGAGCTACGTGCACTCGAGGACGTGCTACGTGCATGAGGGGGGTGGGGGCGGTGGTATACTCACGGCACACTCAGCTATACCACTAAGCACACGCTTCATCATCGAAATTGATCAAAATGAACCAAGGAAGGAAAGGGTGTGATTTGGGGGTGTTTTTCGCTGTTTTAAGTGTTTGGAGCGAGCGTTGAGGTTAGAAAAAGTGAAACTGCGGCGGCAAAATCGATTGCGCCGCCTCCGACACACACACACGCACGTATGCCAGGCAATATAAACAAACGCACTGGAATGCGTTCGAATTTCGGGAAGAAACAGAAACCTATCTAGGCCATGACCCAATTTCATCGTTTTCAGCTCGATTTATAGCAGCAATAAAGTGTTATATCAACAGGAACTAGGAAGACAGTGCTTTTAATGATCGCTTTGCATAAAAATAAACTCCTCAAAGAGGACATCTGTCATCGTTGGATGAAGATGTTCTACTAAATCTAAATATAACGAGCAACAAATTGCTTTTTGCCTCTTTGCATTGTTGCGTGCTGGTGGAGGCAGCGAAGCCAAAAGGGTTATTCACATTTTAGGCAGCCGTTTCACACAGTGCACAGCACGCAAAGCGCTTTATTTCTTGCATTAGAGCATAAGAAGCAGGCAAAAACGAAGCACCACATGACAAATGTAGAATAAAGCGACAAGAAAAAAATTAACATGTGCATAATTTCCAACAGATGATCATTTATTGTTGGAAGTTGAAACAAATAAATAGCCAGCAAACTGTTTAACGAACGTTAACAACCGTTATTAGTTACACGTTGACGATACATGCAAATGGAAATGAGTAAATGATATTCAAAGCTCACTTTATGTGTGTAATGAATATGCAATAGGCATGACAACAAATAGAAATAAAACAACTTATCGCTGGCTATAGGCGAGACTAAATGAAGAAACACATTGGGTTCTTTTGTAAACACGTTTACAAACTGTTGTTAAAATAGTGCCAGGCCGTTATTTGCCAACGAATTAACATGTTTTCGGAATGAATTGATGGAATTTCACTAATTTATTGCCATGGAAAATGCACTCAAAGTAGAACAAGCAAATAAATAATTTCGTTGTCATAGTTACTTATTGACAAAAAAACAAAAGTTGTTATTTATTGGTTACTTTTAGGGATTTTTCTAAAACCTCAAACACTCTAAATGCCCAAATTTTAGCGTTTTTTTTAAATATCCATAGTTCTTACCGTTTTTGTCTATTGAAATAATTAATTTACGCTTGTTCTTGCCGTGCGGATTTACGCAATTGACGATTGAATCGAAAACTGCTGCATTACGACGCACACATGCAGCATTTCCTTTTCCGTCCGGTGAAACACGACATTCACATGCACAACAACCGAACGCACAGAAAGATGCTTAGCGCTTCGAAGGAAAACTATTCAATGCTCAACGAGTAGGTTTTGTTGATGTTTGTCAACAAAATGTCCCCCATGATTCACCCATCTCGCACTGGATAATTGCAAGATTACTCGTGTAATTATGTAAATGCGCTCTCGATGTGTACGTGTATGTACAACACGAAGGCGACACTACTAAACGGCCGCCATTATGCTACTGAACAGTACGCAACAGTGTCGTCCTCTCTCTTCAACAAACCAAAGAACCTGTCTGTTCTTTCGCTCTAATCGTGTGTAGAAGAGAAAGACGGAGGATCAACATTTTCATATTCCAAGTGTTTATTGTAGGCAACTACACTTACTAAAGTTCCTATTTTGTTCAAAAGTTGCGATATTTTTCGAAATTTTCATTAATTCGTTTAAAAACTACAGAAAATCAAAAGAAATTTTAATTTCCAAGTAACTTGCGAATGTTTCCATTAGAAAAATCACAAAAGCCTTGGTGACAAGTGAAAACAAAAATTGTTAAATCAATAATTCAGTCAGTCAAGTCCCAAAGTGTTTTTAAATCGCAATTTTCAACATGTCTTTCCGCAAATGCAAAGAGGCCGACAACGAAGATCCTTTCCGCCACCCGAAGATGACCAAAGAGTTCATCCGCAAGCATTGCAAAGAAAACAAGCTCTACACGACGCCCTACCTGAACGACGTGCTCTACCTGCACTTCAAAGGCTTTTCACTCATTGAAAACCTCGACGAATACACCGGACTCAAGTGTCTTTGGTTGGAAAACAACGGAATAGGTAAAATCAGCGGACTAGACCACCAAAGACAGTTGCGGAGCCTCTTCCTGCACTACAACCTCATCAAAAAGATTGAAAACCTTCAAGTGTTAGAACTGCTGGACACGTTGAACCTGTCGCATAACCTGGTGCGTAAGATCGAGAACCTCACCACCAACAGACACTTGCACAGCCTGAATTTGGGCAACAATTACATCGAAACACTGGAAGATTTCGAGGATTTGGTCAACTACGAGGAGCTTTCGTGCCTCGACCTAAGCAACAATCACATTGAAGACGCCCTAATTGTGCAAGTTGTGGGTGGGATGAAGAACCTGCGAGTGTTGAATCTTATGGGCAACCCGGTCATCCGCAAAGTGCCTAATTACCGCAAGACCCTGATACTGGCCTGTAGACAATTGAATTACCTGGACGATCGACCAGTGTTCCCGCGGGACCGCGCCTGTGCGGAAGCGTGGGAACGTGGTGGTACCCAAGAGGAGTTTGCCGAGCGGCAACGCTGGATCGAACGCGAACGCCAGAATATCATGGACTCTGTCTACGGGCTCATCAACATACGTGATGAGAATATACGCAGACGCAATGCGCTCGAAGCGAGTAGGTCCACCGATTCCGGGTGTGGTACCTCTGTGCCGGACTCGGAGAGTGAGACCACCAGCTTGCACAGTGCCGAGGTGCCCGGCGCAGAAAACGGCGTGGAAGACCCACAAAACGCAGAAGAACCCGAGGCGCCGTTTTATAGAGGGGTCTACTATGAAGGTATGCCACCGGAACCGCCGCGTAATCAACCTCAAGCCAATGAACTTTTGGAAATACGTGGTAATCACACTTCATCTTCTTCGTCGTCGTCGTCGTCGGAAGATGACGATTACGACTATGCACGGGAGACGCACGAACCGGAACCAGAAGATACGCTCGAAAATGACGCGTTTATGCAAGATAGAAACCAAGATGTCGATATTAGTGGGTATCGCGAGAATATCTTCGATTTTGATCCGCGGCGAAACCGCCGCTACGCACAGCAAAGCCTCGTTCAGGAAATACCACCAGTTGAAGGTGAGGCGCTCGCCGTCGCGGAAGAGCAGACATCGGAAAATCTGCGAGCTAAATTGCACCAGGAGTTGGAACAATTTGCCCAGAAGCAAAATAAGCAAGAAACCACGGAAAATAAGCAAACTGGAAATGGGCAAAGTAATGAATTGTTTGGAAAACTAGGCGTACTTTTTGCCAGTGGGGATAATAACGGCAATACTTTGGGCAAAGACCTACCAGAAGAATCTCCACGAAGGTATTCCTCGGAACTATTAGATGATGAGTTTACCGAGGTACCACTTGATGACGAGAAGATGCTCATCGAGGAAATGCCTTCTTCTGATAAGGAAGAAGAACCAGAAGTACAACAAAGACCGCTTGATGTCGAAGCGGAGTTTATCAAGAAGATTGCCCACATTGACGATGTTGCTGGTACCTTATTGGAAGAACTGGACCCCGAGACGTTTGTTGCACACTGCCGGGCGGCTGTTGATAATCCACCACC
>JARJDT010019556.1:0-26712 GCA_030264655.1 Leptusa sp. GC000079
GTGCTATAGGAAAACCTGGAAAATAATTTTCATCCCTTATTTGAACTGGACGCCATCTCGATGCAAGTGGTACAAAGCAGCAACCCTTAAACTGCTTTACCGACCAACCGAGGCACCCAAGTTTTTTCAACCCTTTTTTATTGGCCATTCAGCACCCTCGACGACACCCCACGTTTTTTGTCGTCATTTTTTACGCGGCGCTCACCCCAGCACGTTCCAGTAGCAGCGTGGCAGACGTTAAACAACCCTATTAGGTGTATCATGCACACAACACAAGGGTAGCAATAATAGAAAAACCTCAAACCCACATTCAACCCCTAATTGTGTTTTTGATTTTTTGCTTCTTTTCTTTTACCTTCTATCCTAGACACGCGAACGTTTTTTGCTATTTTTTTCTTCTTTTAATAATACTGTGACTGAATAAAATAAGAGAAGAAAAACACATGTCAGCACGTAATTTTTTATCTTTAAATATGTTTTTAAAGCGGTTTTTTCGTTGTTTTTTGCTGTTTGAATAAAAAAGGGTGTAGATAGGGAATATAAGGATACACAACTTGTGGATGTGTCATTAATGTCTCTTACAAATATGTTTTTATCATTACATCTTTTTACCCCTGTAGCGCTGAGTTTTTTTCCGAAAAAAAGAACAAACAAAACAATTGAGTCCTGCCGGATTTTTCCGCAGGACGATTTCCACAATGTGTAAACGAGCCGAGTATGTACACACGATCCGTGTTAATTGACGTCGAGGCTTAACTTACGGACCTTTTTTCGAGCTTCCCTTTTTTCCTTGTTATCCTGCCGAGTTTTATATCGTGTCGGGAATAATGGGCAGCGGGTATAAAGTGAATAAACTGAGTATTTACACTTTACTTTCACACTTTTTTCGCTGCGAGGGAGATCGTTTAGTTCGTTTATTTGTCCACCGGATTAGTACTGGAGGTTTTTATTTAGTCCTGCCAGGATTAACTCGCTTTTTAATGAGTGCTGAAAACGCCGCTTTTTTACACGAAAATCCAATTAACTACTAATTTTATTTAAGCATTACAATCAGTAAAATTTCAATTAAAGATTTAAAAAATAATAAAAAAGGATTCAGAAAGAGATATAGAAAATCTCCAATAAATTTTTGGGGAATAAATTTGCCCATTTCATTTTCTTTCAGTCGATAAACTTGTGATCCTAGTGATCCTGTCTGAACATATGTTCATGTTTGCAAGTTTGCCAGAAAACGTGCACCACGAACACATGGGATGCGTATAGACAGACTTGATGTGTGTTTGGATGAACTTAACATTCCTGCAAGGCTTTTGCAAATCAAGTGTCAACACTTTCACTATTGCCATACTTAAACTTATACTTTAAGATTTAAATTTTCTTATATTTCATCAATGACTAAAATTTAAAAAAAATCTCGTGTTTTGCATTTTTGATGTTTTAAGTTGAAAGTAAGTATAAGTAAGAAAATGTGAACGTCTGGTACACCTTTCGGTCGGCCTGAGAAACGTTCGTTTTTCATCCCCTTTTTCGATGCAACCATATCTCGCCGGCTTGCTTGCCCCCGACGACGATCAATAAAACAACTGCTGGCGAGAGATATGTTGGCGAAAGTTGGCCGCGGTGCTTGCGAGAAAACGTGCGCCCCTCGCCCAGAAACCAGAAAAGACCGAGGAGACTCCGGAGTTTTCTCTTTTCTCATTGGTCGCGGCGCGCGGGGGTCCAAGGAGTTTTTCCCCCACTTTTCTTCGCCGCCTAATGTTTCAGGACGTCGCACGCGGCGCGGAGCAGGAGGAATGTCCGTCAGATGGTTTTCTTTTGTTTTCTGCTTTTCTTGTTTTCTCTCGCGCCGCGCGTTTCACACACACTACTCCAATTCACACACAACCAAAGAGGACTAAAGAAGGACTACGCGTCCTAGAATTACATTTTCCTAACGCTAATTTCCAATTTTAAAGCAAGTAAAAATAGAAAAATCAAGAAAATTTCTTAAAATTTAAAGGAAATTTGTCTTAATTGATATTTGTAATTAATTTTATATTTGTTAAGGGGATGTTTGCTATGCTCCTTAGCACCTTTCCAGAGCTATTTTTTGTTATTCGAATAAAATCGATAATGCGGCGGTGCCGGTGCCGACGGTGCCCCGGGTGGAAAACTCCGCGGAAAACTCTGAAGAAAATATCAAGGGACCACTCCCTGGCGTTTCTATGGTTATTTTAATTAAATATTGACGCGCACCAGAGAACGAACGAGTTTACGAGTCCTTTTCTCGGCGTCGTCGTTAGCTCGCGCCCGGCGCCTTCGCACTTTTCTTCTTTGCATCGCCAGGAAAATAAAACGTTGCATTCAAGCGTCAATCTCAAATGCGAACGCAAAACTTTACAAAAATATAAATAATGAACAAATTCTAATTATTTTTATTAATTATTTTTAAAAATCATAAGATTTCCCAAGGATAAAAAAAACTAATTAATGACAACATGAATGTCTTTGAGAGCAATGACAACTTTAAAGTGGCTTCGCACACAAGTGCGACGACAAACATTAACTATAACTATAGTATAACCATAGTAAAATGCGTCGTCTACGTCTACGTGTCTATAGGGAGACGCAAGGACGAAGGACGAAGGCGTCCTGCTCCTGCGAAAATAATAAGCGCGCACACAACACGCCAACCGACGACGATTATGATTGTTGTTGCTATTATAACTAGCAAGCGCGCGATGCCGCGTTTTGTGGACTCCTTTTGTCGTCCTTATAGTCCTAGTGGAGTATTCATTGTTGGGAAAAACCCCACATACATGCATGCATTCCGGTACAACGCGTTTCCTCATACTTTTGTTGCCTTTATACACGTTTGCGCCTTCGTCCTGCCGCGTGTATGCAAGCACAAGCACAAGGAGCAGGAGGTGGGCGAGAGGAAGGAGAAGAAAGAGAAACGAGCGCGCGAACAACATCGAAACAATGGATGTTTTACACACTCTATTGTCTGGCGTTATCTTGAAGACATTGATAAATTGAGGTTAGTTTTAAGGCGGTTTGCCGCCTCCAACTAGCCCTATACCTCCCTCAAACCATCACTGTAGTCGCTTTTCCTTTTTGTTTTATTCATCAGCGGAGCTCTAGCCGGGCCATCAAGTCTTTTGCTTCAACAAACGCGTCTCCTAGTCGTAGAAAGCGGAAAACAGCACTATAAACACAATGCCTGAAACACAACGACAACGACACATCTCCCTCAATGCAGAGATTAAATTCCATATAGGATAGAAAAACAATTGTTTGGTATTTCATTTATTAAAAAGTGGTCGTCAAAATTGGTCTTAATCTGGGGTCCTAACGTCATCCCTCTCATCAGAGTAGTCAAAAAACTCCAAGGAGACCTCACTATCACTCCCAATACTAGTGTCAAAGTCGTCCATTTTTTCGATACCGTCCATTTTTGGAAAAACATTCAGACAAGGATGCGGATATTGTGTGATAACCACGTCTTCAGCACTCGGCAAAAAATTGAACCGTCTCTCGTCTTCCGGTTTAAGAGGCGTCTGCCAGAACATTTCACCTTCCAAGCAATTTTTCGGTTGGGGTTGTGGATAAGTCACGCTGAAGAAGTCGCAGCACTGGCGAGGCTTCCCTGTGCGATGAACAGTCGGGACCCGAGTAAATCGGCAAGTGTGACAATTGCATTCAGCTTGCGTCTTTGTGGACCTCTGCGAATGGGAGTTCTGAACACCTTTACTACTCAGACTTTTGGTCTCACGCAATGAATATTTGGCACTTGGTGGAATGTGTTTTGAGGAATCCATAAGCATTTTACCGTTGTCTTCACTAAAAACTGATGCAACACCAGAAGAATTGTTGGTATCTTGATGAGTGCCAATACGATCCAAAGAACGAGTTGGTGATTTTTCTGGAAACTTCCTGGAGGATTCGGATCTAGCCCAAGTGTTTGAATTCGCCACTGATCCTGAAACATTATTGCTTTTGCCTTTAATAGCAGTTGGTGATTCGCAATGACTCATTTCAGAATTTTCCTCCGGTATTAAAGAGTAGTTTGGTTTTCTACGATCTTTTTGGAAAGATTCAAAGTCCTTGTTACTCCTAATTATACTAGTATTATTTCTATTGCCACTGTAAGGTTTGTTAAGGCATGAACTTGACGTGTTTTTGTTCGCCCTTCGACCACTGAGGCCATTTAGTTGCGTACTGGAACAAGGACGATCCTTTCTTGTGGTTCCTGGTCCGAGTCCTGTACTCATAAGCCTATCAGAATCAAGAGAATAAGAGATTTTTCTGCTATGTTCCTGACTGTGACGATGACATGCACAACAAGAACAATTTTGCAAAATTTGTCCTTGTCCTGGTTCTTGTCCTGGTTTTAATTCATTTCTTTGGCTTAATCCCTGTCTATCTGAAAAAGATGTACCAGTTTCTGTCTCTTTACTGCACTTACTACATCTTTTATCTTCATGGTAACAATTGCTACTTGGACAGGTTTTGGCCGTAGGATTAATCACGTGATCACTTGTTGACTGATTAGCGAGATAAATGCACGGACCACTAAACTGGCAGAAAAAATGTCGTTGACTGGGCATTTGATTGACCTGCGCTGTTTGCTGACAGCTGCGAATGAAGGAACGCATACTTGTGGTGCTTTGCAAAATCGTAGTGACTTCCTTATCACGCAGCATATCATCGATGAAATTTTTACTGGCAGCACGTCGGAGTGCCCCCGGGGGTGGACTGCGAAGGGGCGGCGTTCGCCCAGCCGTACGGCTCAACACCAAATCAGTACCTTTAAGTGACTGAATATTGTACATGACATTTTGCGCAGTGATGATGAACTCTTTGGGTGCAAGTCCACTTTTTCCAACCCCTGCTGTTAAGTGTATAGGTGATATCTTCTTTCTGTTTGAAGCATTGGTAGACAAAGTTTTGATATCAGTGAGTTTCTTGTGAACTTGCCTAAAATCTCGTTCAAGTTGTGCCTCAAACGAGACCGGTGGGGATGATAAAGCTCTTAATGGAGTGGATTTTGCTGCAATAGTGCGTTTTGGACTTTTGATAGGTTTGACTTCTCTTGTGATTAGTGGTAATGGTTTCGGCGCTGGTTTCAAGGGGCCATTTTTTGTTGATAAGAAAACTCGAGGTGAGGTAACATTTTTTGCCGTTGCGGTTGGAAACACATTATTGGGCTGAGTGTTGACATAAGCTTGCGTGATGGGCCGCCCAGTTTCGACTGGTTTCTTTTTACCAGTTTTCGGCACAACATTGATCTGATTATACGCGACTTGATTGTGTTCTGACTTCAAGTTGCCTTTGAGATCTTTGCGTTTGAGTGCTATGTTGGACTTGACATTGATTTCGTACATTTCTTCTTTGAGCTCTTCATCTTCATAGAACAAAACTGACGGCCGCATTGCATGTTCCTGTTGTTATCGCTGAGAATTTTCGGGACGCACACAGATTGACGATGTGATAACATGAAAATTTTGTTAAAAATATTTATGTTGAAATTTTTGTTGTGGATTATGAAATATCATTTTGATTTATGTCAAGTTTGACTGGACGTTCAATTTATTTCCATTACATTTGCATTTTCCATCGTCTTCTTTTTCCTCCTTGTTGTTACTCTTCGTGGAATTTGCTACTCCTTTACTTTTTTCGCATTCATTGCAGTCCTTATTATCACAGACACCTTTCCCGCAACATTTTGGTTTCTGTTCGTCGCTCATTGTGTAAAATTTTGATACAAAAATTTCAGAAAAATCGAAACGTCCCAGTGACACTAGCAATGCACTAGCGCAGCAACTTTGATCAATTTGTGCTCTTGGTCAGGTTATTCCTTGATGTTCTTTTTGGACCTTGATGAACAATTCAGTTGAGTCGAAGTCGAGCTTTGTTTTTTTGATGCGCCTTGGGCGGGTGTCGCCAAATCAGAACAAATACAAGGCATAAGGGGCAAGTCTTCAACGGATTTGGAGGTGGTCTCGTTAGCAAGGGCCGATTTGGGGCAGTAAGCGCATACTTCGGGATCAATTCCGAATGGGAAGTTGAGTTTCGGCGGCAGACCATCACAACACTTACGCTTATAATTGACCTCAAGACCGTTCATGCGATTGTAGCGTCTTTCCTCCTTGGGCGGGAAAAGCACCACTGCTGGACGTGCGTCAGGTAGACACTGGCAACTGTCCGGAGGTGGTTCAAACACACGCCAACTGTTAAAAAGCGGGTACTTCACATTATTACCGTCGAGTAATCTTTGTGTACGTCCTGCAGCAGTGTTCGGAAAATTAAGTTCTTCGGTTTCTGTCCCATTGCCTCCTTTCTCTTTTGCATCCGACACGGTCGTGTTGACTTGGCATGAACAGTCACATTGTGGACATGAGGATGAACATGAAGGTTGATCGGAGGCATTAACCGATTTGTTTTGCTGCCTGAAATCACTGACTGATTTACTGGCTTTCCCATCACCACCAACGCTGAGGAGTCTGCTACTGATTTCAGATTGGCATTCGCATTGGTTTCCTTGATTTTGCATGCTTGGCTCTGATGATGTCGATGTGCCTTTGCAAATGAGACAGAAACCCATTTTCTTTGATGGTGGTGGTTGTTGGAAAGCCATCGTACGGTTACGGCGCGTGCATGGACAATTGAAATTGTTGTTGCTGGTGACGTTTCGATTTTGACGCGTCCGTCGTGCGTCAAAATTGTCTTCCTCTTGGCGTCTGACTTCCGTGAGTGATCCTTCTCGATCGCCGCTTTGGACCTGGTCTCCTTCGGAGCGTCCACAATATGTGTTTGTTGCCTTTACTTGGGTTTTGTTCTTTTTTGGATCCTTAGCCTTTGAGAAATATTTCCAAAACTTTGAAGTTTTTTTTTTCTGTGGGCTTGTATGCTTGTCTTTTTGATTGCCCTTTGCAGGTTTGGACTTTTTTGACTTGAACATTTTACTGCTTTTTATGGGGGCTCTAAAAGGATGGCCAACGGCATACACAAATTTTGACACGACATCCTTACTCAATTTATTACAAATTTGATGTTGACATTCGTTAACTGCAAGTCTTGTCATAGGTTTGTGTTGCTGTTATCATACATTAAAACTTCTGTGTCTGCCTCTGCGATGGTGACAAGTCCTTTTGACTTTGGGAATTCTTCAGAATTAACTTTACAAGTGCACGTTTTGCAATCACATTTGAACTCCAAAAGTGGGGTCTGTTTATCTACCCCAGGACAATCCAATTTTGTCTCTTCAATGTCTTCCAAATTATTTGCTGAATCAGCAAGATCTTTCTGTATTTTGTAAAACCTCTGCATCAAAATGTTTCTCTCTTTCCTGCAATGCCTTGTAGTTTGTTCGCACTCGAACAGTTTTTCTTGGATTTCTTTCAACTCTTTGCGCTTATCTAGAATAGTGCCAGCCCCGTATTCTCCAGGGACTCCACCACCCTCTTCAGGATCGGTATCTTCAGAAGATCTTGGAGATCGCGGTCTTCCTCCTCGATTTGCATCGCAGCTAGTGCAATCTCGGTCAGGAGCACTACAAATATCCTCCGTGCGATCTTCTTTTGTTCGTGCTTGCTGTGGTGCGCCGCGAAGAGGAACAGCTTGATCAACATTAGAGGGTTGTGCAGCGTGCACCATCGAAACGTCTTCAGCAAGGCCATCAGCAGGTGCTTGTGGTTCTTTTCCCGCTGTTTTTGCTTTAGTTTTTCTTTGCGCAACTTTTCCTTTTTCTTCAGTTCCGACAGTGCGGCCGCTCGTTTTGCCTCCGCTTCTTTTGCTCGAAATGCTTGCTCCTGGGGATCTACTGGAGCCTGAGCCAGTTTCATCGTTATTAAGTTTACTAATTTTTTCAGCGTCATTGCTCTTACTTCTAGGTTTTTTAGAAGGACGACTCATTATAAACGTATACCAAACAAGTTTTGTCAAAAGTGTCAAAAATTAATAAAACAATAGACAAATCAATAAATTTAATAATTGATTTTACTCGGGCACAACAGATGTGAATAAAGGTTTGCTGAGGCTGAGGCACAAGGCATGTAGTAACCGGTGACGTACAAATCGTAAAGGTCTTGAGGATAGAGCGAGTTTGAAGGTATGCTGCTGCAACTCCCGTACGAGACATCATGCGTAACGGAATCGTTGTTCTTATGCGGGGACATAAGAGGGTAGGGGAAAGCTGGTGTCCCCATCGTCATCATTTGGACACTGTTCCTACTGTAACACCTATTGTTACTGCAGTTAGTGAATTTGTTACCAAGTTCATTACGGGAAGATGTCCTGGATGGAGACTTGAAAGGAGGCTGTGATTGTTTAGAAACGCAAGATAAATCAGGCGATGCGTTGCTGGGTGTTATTCTTCCACCCAATTTGGGCAGTTTTTTCAGTTCTCTCGACGAAGAATGAAAAGAAATTTGCTTGAAATCCGAAAGCACACTATGCAGATCACTACCAATAGTCTTAAGTTTGTCAGAAAACACTGATAATTCTGAAAGGTGACTCTGCAGTTGTTGCACTGGTGGTAACTGAGGCAGTTGTCCATCTTGGGAGTTTATTGCGGGTACAGCTGTTGTGGCAGTCTTCCATGCTGGGTGCTGAGTACCTGTTCTTGTACGGTGTTGACTCAATCGAGCGACTGCAATGTTTCTTCGTTTTTTCTGCGCTTCGATAAGGGTCAAGGTACCACGTTCGCAACTTGTCTCTGTACCAATCGTGTGTTGAGTGCAGTCAAACTTAGCGTTAGTTGATTTATCTTCCTGCCGTTCAATCTTTACCTTGTGCACTTTACGTAAGTTTATGGTTTGACAAACTTGATGTTTGTGATGTGGTTTGTGCTCCACTTTAATAAAGTCGTTGTAGTTGACAATATTAATAAGTTTTTCACTTGAAGATTGCTTGAGTGAAAGTAGCTTTTTCAAGGGGATTTTTACTTTAACATTGTGTCGATTTCGACTGGGTTTAGCTTTAGCTGCTTTCGGTGTCTTGATCAAATATTTGATATTCGTCTGTGACTGTCGTGGAGACACGAACCGGTTCTGGACCATCTTGTCTTCCATTCTGTGGTAACGCCTCTGATTTTGATTGTTTTTATTAGTCGGATTAGCAGTCACCACACGAGGATACATTTCTTGTGGGTAGACAGGATATGCAAAATTGGCATTCTGAAACTCCATGTATGTGTCTTCCACAGTTATAGTCTGACATGACGAATTATTGTAGCAAACCTCCCGACTTGTGGTCATAGCAATTGAAGACTCCTCTTCCCAAGTGGACTGCGTGCAACTGAGCCGCGTTGTGATGTCATCAACGGACCCTGTCAGACTGTCGTTGTCATGATTGTGATGATGATGATAGTGAAGCAGTACTTCTTCACTTAGACTTAAAGTCGCCATAAATTATTGATGAGAAAGTAGCATTTTATACAAAAAATTTAGCAATTGACTGACAGTGCGTCAACGTCACCTTCTGTCACTAGAGAGTTTTTTTAGAGCCTTCGAAATAATACGGCCCACATGGACAACCAGTGTTGCTGGGCATATTCGTTGACAGGCACATGTTGCCATAGCTTTGTTGCACATTGTTGGGCCTGCAAATTTGCTGATATGATTGATACGATGAACAAGGACACTGAGATGGACATGGACATGGACATGCCATGTTATTGTTACAGTAATGACTACTTCCATTCATCATTTGAGATTGCTGGTATTGCGTGTTCATATAACTTGAACCTTGTTGGGCACCAGCACCTGACATGCACCCGTAGGATGGCATCCCACAAGATGGAATTGGGGTGCAGTAAGATTGTTGTTGTTGTGGTTGATATTGGTCCTGATTATTGCAACTGACAGTGGACCAACCACGCCATGACACTCCTGGTAGAATTGGCGTGCGGACACATCTTGACGATCTTTTCTGGCATGTGGAACAACTCTGACTGGGATTACTTGGGCATTTGTTAGGGTTATCAACAAAACCACTGCATGGTACAGAGAGTGGGATTGAAGAGCATTTTGATGACCTGATACTTTTCGTATTAGAAATTTGTGAAGTACTTCTGCATGCTTCTTTCTGCCGCTGGAATTCTTTCTTGGTTAAGTAAGGTCGTTTTGGCATAGGTTCCTTAGGAATCAAATCAATATGTTTCTCTAAAATGGGTGTAGCTTCTATTTCGTCGGCTTTGTCTATGTCAACATTTTCTTCAATTGGTTCTTCATTAATTGGTACATAATGCAACTTGGTTAGCATGTCTTCAGACTCATAGTATTTTGGACTTGGAATTGGAGAAGGAATTTTTACTCGACTGCTAATTTCGTCTTCGAGATCAGCTCCGAGATCTTCAACAGTAACTATTTCACTTGGTACAGGTGGAGATAAGTCAATATGATTGGAAGCCACCTTGAGTAGTTGTATTCCACAAGGACAACATGGTTCTGAACATGTCATCTCAATAGTTTTCACTTGTTTATCTCGAGCAGGACATGTGATAACAGACGTGGTACACCCGTCAGGGTCGTCGGTATCACAGCCACGATTTTTATAATGGTCGCATATGTTGACATTATACGATTTTGTGTCTCCGGAAGCTTTTGATAGTTTCGGAGATTCCAAAATTTGGCTTTCTTGATCAGCAAAACACACTTTCCCACACTCTGGTTCTTCAATCAATTTTTGCTCTTCGCTTCGACAAGTGAATTTTTCATAGGTGGAGACAGTTGCCTGAATTTCTACAACTTTGTTATCAAAATAACTTTCTACCTCTTCGTCGACTCGGCACGTGGCACGGGTCACATTATCTTCCTGGAAAACAACCATCACCGTTTCTGTTGCTTGTGTAATTGAACAATTGTCATTAATAATGTCTTTGGGGCATGTGGTAACATCAGTCTGGGCTATCTTATTGCTCTTTCGGTTTTCTTGAGTGCTGCTCAGCGAAGTAACCGAACTGGGTAACCGTGAATAAGAAGGTGTTTGAAGTGAAGTGGAGACTTCTTGTCTAACATCGTAATATTCACTTGAGGTATTGTAAAGTTTACTGTTGTGTTCACTATCCGCATTAAAAACCAGATCCTTATGTTCATATTTCTCTCCAAACTTGTTCATGTTGGCAACAGTTACTTCCAAGTCCGGCGAAATTTCGATTTCGACGTCGGACTCAACGAGAATACACTTGAAATCAGTCTGGGTTTTGCCTATTTTGTTGGGTACCAAGAACCCACATGTGGGACACGAACCATCCAAGACATCAAGCTGAGTACCTTCAGTAATCAGTTTGCATTCACTAGTTGTCTGACAAGCATCAATGTTATGGTTGACTAAGGTTTGCTTAGTCTTTTCTTTCTTGGCAGAAAATTTAGAAAAGCATTTGTCGTTTTTTGAATCGAAAGATAGGGCATTGTCCTGCAGGACGAAGACAGGACGAATGGTCAGCCAACTTGAATCAGCGGGTGCCGCGTGAAGAGAATTATGAACAGACCCATTTAGTAACCGGTGGGCATGCCGATGATAAGGCCGATCACAAAGCCCCCGAATATACCGAGAATTGCTTCGTGCAGTAGAAACATTACTCATCAATGAGGGGCAATCGTAGGGGCAGCTCGTAGTTAAACAACTTGTTGAACTGAATGTTCGCAGTAACTTTTCATTTTTGGTCAACGATAAAGTGCGCTCCAAATCCGTGTCAGAAAAAAAATTTATGTTATTTGGGGTGTAATCAAGCAAGATGGGAAAGTTGTCTGATGGTGAAGTTCCCGGTAATTGATTAACACTATCTCTAGACCAAGTGAACTCTTTGTTGGCATAGTTGATGAGGATACTTCGATTTCTTGGTCTGCGGAGCTGCGATGATGTGGCGATTGTGGACAGATTGAGGTCCAGTCGATAGGTCTTACTTGCCCTTCTTGTTGGTGGTTCTTTTTCTTGATGATCTACATGCCTCGTGCATACAATTAGCGAGTGGCCCGAGTCCATGTTATTGCAACATAATTTCACATTATTTGTCAACTTTTTGGCGTTTACGAATGTATTGATATGTCAAAACGTCAAATTTAGCAAGTTACAAAAAATCTTTTTTGTGTAATTTTGTTTAATCTTGCGTGTATCAAACATGTGCAAAATTCCATGTGATGAACCATAATAAATCTTTAGTGTACCATTCGAACGATGTCGAACAGGAACCAACTAACAAATATAATCATAATCTGGGTTCAAGAGAAACGGTAAACTCTTTGGACATTCAAACTTTACATCAAAATGCAACTTTCAATGAAGAAGAATCAACGACTCATTTGACCGACAAGAAGCTTTTGCTGAAAATTAGTCTGTTTGAACGTAAGGCCCCGAATAGAAAGACCCCGAAACAACAACAGACATTGGTGGACCAATGTACAATGCCCAATGTCTTATCCAAGACATTCTCTTCTCTCAAAACTAGCAATTTCTCGGAGAATTTCTCTCCATCATTGACCAACATATGTCAACAGATGGAATTTATGCCACCGTCACTAAATAGCAACCACTTTCAAGATATGGAATCATATATACCTTCAGATGGTAGTAATAAAATTGCTTACAACAAGGCATCGTCTGTTAGAAGGACCGTTAATGAAATAGAAAACCCCCATAAATTTTTCGATTTTAATAAACATAAAAAACTTATTCGAATTCAAAAAAAACATTCCAACTCCAAGGACTCCAAGGAAACTTATGTGAAATCAGTGACCAAGCCACCGATGCTTGACCTTTATTGTCAAACTACTCCAAATGAAAGAGTTGACCAACATATCAACGTAGCTCTTTCAAGTTCGCTGGTCTTGCTTAAAAACAATATTGTTCAAACAGACAAGTGGATGAACAATGAGCCCAAACATGGACTAGAAGCAGCCACGTCAAGATCTGCAGAGCAACTCTCGGACCCTACATATCTCACTGTCTGTAAATTGAATCGTAGTGTTGGAACTCTAGTGGACTATGTCAAGGACCTCAAAGTGGACTCAATCATTGATCTTTTCCACAGTATGGACATGGAGGACGAAGATAGTGAGAATCTCAGCAAAATTCCCGCCATGACTACCACTTCAGACTGTCCCATTCATGCTAAATCCAAATCGAGTTCAGATTTTTACATCAATAAAAAAGAATTTGTTTCCTGGTTAAATAGATATGCAAAAAAGGAAATGGATAACAAACCACATTTGCAAAAAGCTTCGAAGTCAAAGATGACTAGATGTACTTCACCTGTCGTGGAACATCTCAAACCTGCGGATTTCGGGTATGATCTGCACTATCGCAAAAGTCCTTCTTGGCCTCACTTAAACCAAAAATACGCTAATTATCCGACATCCCCTCCACGTCCAACATCAATCACCATAAAGCCTTCACCTTTAACCAAATTCATCCCCAGTTTTCCACCCGTAGCGGTTTTACAAAACGGCGTATACCCGGTAATGACACCAAGTGGAAATAATCAGATAGGAAGTTTGATCAAATCACCTGGGCGGATAATAAACTCTCCGAATATAATGCCTCCCAGAATTAACAAGCCCTATTCACCGGCTCCTCACATATGTTCGCATAAACGCAACAGTACCAATAAACCAACAACTAATTACTATCAAACTCCGCATAACAACCACTTGACGTTGGTCAAAACCGATAATGGTTTCTGCACGCCGTTGAAGACAACAATGGCACACCAAGTTCTTTTAAGTCCTAATAGATTGCCTAGTGAAAGGACACAAAATAGCAGGAATACCTCCACGCCTAAGGTGAAGGAAGCGCCCAATTTCTCGCAGAACGCGCTTTCTGTTGCTCCTGTGCTGAATCCGAATCCAATTTCGTTTCCCAAGATATTACAAAGAAGGCCGAATATGCGTGACCAGATGACCAGCGACTTACCATCATGCTTCAAAACCTTCCATCATCAACACATTAATCCTATGACACCTATACCTTCATTATCGTACAAATCATCACATCCTTCAGCTGTCAATGGTGGGTCGTCGAAAATGTTACCACAACAATTTCATACCACCTTTCGCAGAGACAGAGACCAACAGACTGACCACCTAGTCGAAATACGGCGGGTTACAGTGGTGCCCACACGAGGCAGGTCACCAGTTTCGCCTAAAATTACCAAAAAAAAACGGTCTGATAGTCCAAAATCACCTTTGCGCAAAACTGTTCCAAGATATTCTGTGCCACGTAAACAACCCAAGTCGCCCAAAGATATGGGGATGCAGAAAAAAGTGGGAAATGTTAGTTTTAATCATGGACATGGGCACCGGAGCACATCGTCCACAAAAAACGTGGCGAAGAAACTTGTTGATTCGAGTTGTTCGAATACCTTCAGTTTCAAGCAAGAGTTGGTGGATAGTGATAAACCCAACTTGCCTAATACTAACGTTCAATGGATTCCGCATTTTGACACCGCTACCGCGAGCTATGACTTTGGGTATGGTTACGGGCAAGTCTACCGACAAGCGCATGGTTCCCAAGGATTTGGAAATACTCCGATGAATAACAATTCGTATTCTCCGATGGCTATCGATATGGCGAGCATGATGAATACTAACAATACCACGTATGTAAGTCATCCAATGAAGATGGGGATGCCAGTGCAGCAGTACCAAGTGGAAGTACCCGAAACCGTTAACATCATGCCAGTGACCACGAACCAAGTGAACCAAGTAGCGCTCAGTCAAAATCAAAATCAAGAAACTAATTCTGTTGTACCAAATTGATTTAATTAAGAGAAATGAAACTTTTTATTAATAGAGTCGAAATATTTTTTATCCAATATTTATTGAGTTTCGTATTGAGTTCTAGTTGTTAAGTGCTCAAATGCACTTTTTAACTCGATCAACTACATTACTACGATGTAGAAAGTTCACAAAGGTAGATGCATCCTTTGTTGACCCAACACAAGTACAAATAACTTAAAATAAAGTCACGGCGGACAAGCGAGAAGACACTAACAACCTCCTTAAATATTTGCGTTTAATATTTGTCAGAGTTTTAATGAAATTAAGCAGCAGACAGTTTTAAGCATGTGTCCATCGTCCCCATCAATCGTCGGACATATGTCTGCTGGTTAAATAATGTCCATTCGCAGTTATAAAAAAATCGAAATAAAGGGGTAAGTAGTGGTCAAACCTGTTTTCGGTGCTGTCTGGCCCGTGTCCACTTCGGATTTCGGCATGTGCGAGGGTCAGTTTCATATTTACGCGGAGTGTGTGAATGGAACCGGTTTAGAACTGACCCCATTCAAATCGAGCAAAAGTATGAAATTACTAAGATTGAAAAATCATTTTAATTGCGAGTGCTTGAATTATGTAATACGAACTCTCATCAAGAAACGGAAACCAAAAACGAATATCGAACGTTGGCCATATGCGATTGCTTTAATTAAAAGTATCAATTACTTACTGCGCGTTGATTCAGGTAAAATTCGTTCTCATGGTAAATATTTATGAGGCATTAAAATTGAAATAACAAATGTTAGAATTGAAAATATCAATTTTTTCATTTTTTATTTTCCAAGTCCTTAGGTTTAAGAACTGGTCAGACGACTATTTATGTAAATTTCTACCGACAACCCTTGGACCCTTCGACCATGCACACGTTTTATTTCAGTAATTGTGATTTTGCTTACCTCTAGCATTTAGATGACCGAAACGATTGTGCTTACTGCTTAATATAAATAAAATGTATAAAACGAAATAAAAGTCTAGGGGACACCGAACACGTTGTTGTTGTCCCGTTCCCGAATTTCAAAATTGCCTTCAGGTTAAATAACTGGTCAACTGGATTATTTTAATAATTCTCAACGGTCGCATTACACAATAATTTACTACGTTCACATTTCCAATGCGAATTGTAAAATCGGTTTTTGCAAGAAAAGCGAGAATTTTCCCGTTTAATGATGAAGTTATTTTCTTAATTTATTTCTGCCTATCTTGGAAAATGTCAGCGAATAGAAGGAAGCGCCGTCGAGGTGACGTCTTTGTCCTTCGTTTTGTTTGTTCGCTAGTCAACGTCAGCGGCGGCAGGGCGGCAGGGGTGGCGCATAAAACGCAAAATTAATGCGAGTAAAAAGCGAAGAAACGAAAGCACGCCGCGCACGACTTGGAAACATAAGGGCTGGGCCGCGCCGCCGACGATGTGCATGCATATAAAAGAAGAAGAAGGCGCCTAATAAAGTCCCTTGATGAATATTATAAGAAAGACGATACAAAGTGACATTAAAGTAAAGTATATTTTGCCCCTGCACGACTCTGCCGCCTCCCTCGCCCGACCGAACGTCTCTCTCGAGAACGACAAAAAGGGGTAAGGAAATTTTAATGAGTACTTTCAAGAAAGGGCGCGGGCATTATTTTCCACGTATATAAACATAAAAAACACCAACTGGAAAATACAAAATTAATTGGAAAAATTTGTTAGTTTAAGTTTTTACTTTTTCGTATTTGCGGATTGTGCAGGCGCCGGGCTTACATTAGTTTTTCATTTCAATAACGTCGTCGGCGACGACGTAGATGAGGCGACAGCGACGGCGAATGCTAAGGAAAACTTGAAAGTGCTTTTCGTTGAATTCGTTCGTTTCGTTCGTCTCCCATCCCACCGCGTGCGCCTCATCCGGCAGGTCCTTCCAGTCTTCGCGATATAGAAGAATGAGAAAATGAGAGCGCACGGCGGCCCCGACGGGATGCGAGAAGTGGAGAGTTTTAATTTATTCTTGGTTGAAAAGGAGATTCGTTCGCGACGACGACGCTCGTTGGCAACGCGAAACTCGCACCCCAATTTTATATACGCCTTTATTATATACTTTCTATTAAGGAACGAAACGAATGAAAGTCTCGCCCGCGCGCTCGCTCGCTTGCTTTTATTCGAAGAAAATTTCCGCAGCGAAACACGCAACCAGATATAAAATCAATTTCAGCTCGTAGCTTTGCGTAGCCTTGAATCGAGCTATAAAAGTATCAGATTTTTGGCACGTTTCGCCCTTATCTTGACACCTATTGAACAAACACGCACAGCATCCTTTTAACTTTCGCCCTATACATATACTTGGGTGATTCTTCTCAAAGTGAAAGTGACGATCTGATGAAACTCACTGACCAAAACATCAATTCTCACGCGTCTTTTATTCAAATGAAATTTTTTGTTCACTTCTTAAGCAGGTAGACTGCACGTCTATGCATAATTAGATCACCTTTTCCTACAAGGTATTCTTTCTTCATTCATAAAGCAGGTAAGTTTTTTGTTGATTCCCCAAGTTCTTTGCCTTTATTGCTTGGGGCTATTATAACGGCAAAATGCAAATGAGTTGCCTTACTCGACTGACCATTTCTTGGGTGCAATATGCAAAGGGACACAAATTGAATTGAATAAAAAGACGTAAAACTAGTTTGACCAGTCCGGTCCGAAATCGGTTGACCCTTTACCTGGGCCCTTTCTATATCTATATCTGAAACTTGTATTTTTCAACGACGATGAAGAACGATGAGAAGGGGTCAAACTTAAATATCGGTAGAGCAGAAAAAAGGTAAAAATGTTGCTCGTCAGTAGGTGACAGTTGGTCATCGGCGTCGCCAGAACAAGCGAAAGTGTTGTGTGTGCCAAGAATGTGCAAGTAGTAAACTTGCGGCCGCGAATTGCTCCGCTGCGTGTTCGTCGTGCTTTCGTGTGTGTGTGTTGTTTGTGAGATGAGCCCGCAAAGAGTCACCGCAAGAGTCGGATCGGTGCTGTACGCATCTTCGCGTCTCGCAAGACGTGCAAATAGACAAGACGGAAGACGAGATTTCCTCATATTCGGCATCATCACCGCCACCAGTTGAGGAAACCACTACTAAGTATGCACTCGTCATACAGTCTGTTCAACACTATCAACCAAAAGTCCAAAACGCAGCTAACAAAAAATAAAAGTTTAAAAAACAAATTAATTAAATCGTTGCAAAAGTGAACTAATTGTTTTGGGAAAAATTCGAGCGAATTAAAACATGCGGAAATATAGTGTTTGATGTGGTGGCGGCGCCGCAATTGCTTGAAACACACTATACGCCGTCTCTTTCACCTAGTTATACACACATTACACCCGTTCTCATGTGCTATGTGCTATCTGGGTGTTGTTTGTATGAGTGAGTGTTAAACGTCTCGTTTAATGCGAGATTATTGCGTAAACAAACCTCACACTGGCAGACTACTTGCATGTAATCACATTATCGAAAACAGATTTTCGCATTCTCAACAAAAATTTCCATAAGAAATTTTGAATTGAGTTTAAAGTTGGGCGAAAACGAAGAAAATGAGAAAAGTTTGCCAAACCAATTTAAGTCTGACTAGGATTGTCGAGTCTAAGATGGAACTCGACGGAATTATAATTACCATCGCCTTTTTCTTCGCCTCCCAACTCCTCAGGGCCGGTTTAAATGATTGAAGCGCCCGGGTTTCGTCTTGTCAAGAATTCTTGTCTTGAATTGGACTTGACAAAACACTTGAAATATCGAGACGAAAAATTTGAGTTTCAGAAAAATCATATTTTCTATTTTATTGCTCGAAATTTGGCGCCCTTGATTTTTGGGGAAACCGGTCCTGCTCCTCCCTGCTCCCAACTTGCAGAAACTAACTTCTTTAGCTTTCCGCCGCTGCCTTTACTTTTAGTACTTTACCTATGCAACTAGAGTTTTCTTTCAACTCGTCCTTTTTCTATCCGCCAAGCTATACTTATAGAGTTGAAAACTTGTGTACCTACTTGTGTAAAAGCCGACGCTGAAAAGAGGAAAAGTTACGACGCGAAGCCTGAATTAAACATTCGCGCACTTTGCGTTTATTTCGGATGTTTTCTGCACTCGTTGCCGAGTTTCGAGTCGCTGTCAATAATTTATTCTTATTCAGCGTTGGCGGGCATTTTTCCATATTCGTGCATCTTGCGACGTGAAAGGAGCGCGCGCGAATCGATAATGGCGAAACTGTGCGCGCCGCGCGAAAAGATGTTTAAAGACGCCGCGAGTCTCGCTCGCGAGCGGTAATATCGGCTCAATTTAGATAAGTAAAGTAATATTAGAAAGTTGGGCGGCGGCGATGCTGGTAATTTAAAATGCGCCCCGGGCGCCGAACTTATCCAATTGAAGGAGCTACGCCCGGCCTCTACTTCTTCGCCAGCTTCTTCTTCTTCTTCTTCTCGTCGGCCGCCTCCAGTCGTCATCTTGATAAAACGCATATTATTATATTATATCTTTGTGCGGTTTACTTCTATAACTGCGTTCAAAATGTTCACGTTACTTGCCAAAGTCAAGTTTCAACTTTTCTTGTGACTAGAGTTTTATCTCGTTCTTAATTTTTCAAAAATTCTTGTCTTGATTTCGAAAGAAATCGAGACAAGATGAAGACAATTAGGCGAGAAATATCGGGAAATTTCAAAATATACAAAAAATTAATTAACGCAAGACAAGACAAGAACTCTTGACAAGATGAAACCCAACCTGTGAGGAGGAAATAAGAATAAAAAGAATTCCGCGGGGAAAGTTTCAGGTTTCAGGGAGCAATAAATAAATCTCTAAATGAGAAAATGTCCTGGCAGGGTAAGATTTAAATAAATAGACTATAAACGTCGTTGTAACGCGCGACAGGGACGATTCTAATTTAAATTCCGCCGCTTTTCTTATTCCCCGCGCCAGCCATTACCTCGCACCGCACGAAGACATTACTCTTCCTCGTTCTTTCCCTTCTTAATACGCGCCAACTTTACTATTTGTGCAGTCTTCCAATTAAAGTCGGAAAAAATCGCGCTTCCTGGCGGCCATCTTAGCTCCGCGTTGAACAGGACGAATCGAACGAACGGCGAAATAAGAAAGCGTGGAGGGGTGGCTTTCTCTGTGTAGGCGCAGGGTGAAAATACTCAACGAAAGAAGAAATAAGAAAGCGTGCACTGTGGCAGAGCAGGACAACCGCACTATATTGAGGGTCGGTTCCTGTTTCATGTCCTGTGTGTGTGCGAGCAGGATAGACCGCCGTAAGGGTAGCTAGAAATATAATAATTCTCTTTCTCTTACTTTTTCCCTCGTTGCGTCTTCTTTTTCCGTAGTCGTAGCAGCACCGCAGTCACCCTTTTCTCATTTGAGTTGGTGGCGGCGCGGGGCGCACACGCTGGGACGAAAAGATGGAAGAGGAAACGACGACGACGACGACGTCCCCTTCTTTTTCTCCCGACATTAATTTCGTTTCCCTTTTGTCTTTAATTTCAGTTTTAATTCCGCGCGGCGGGGCGGGCGAGCGACGCGAAGTTCGTTACTTTTTAGCCCTCTTTCTACGAGCTACTTCGTGCCTGTGTGCGTTTCTCTTCTACTTTAACTTGAGAGTTCTTCTTGTAATGTCGACGTGGCGTTTCTAACGATTTTGAATGCGTTCGCTTTGCAATCATGAAGAACGAACGCGCGTTTTTCGTCCTTGTCGGCCTCCGTTGTCTTTTATGAAAAGTTTACCCAATTTAAAACTGAAATAATTTATGACGCGCTTTGCACGTTTATTACGCAAAGAAGCAATTGTGCAATTTGCGTCACAAGATGACTTAGACATTTTTAATTAATGTGTTTTGCATTTTAGAAGAAATTTATTGCTTTATTTAATTCAATAAAAAACATCTGCAATCTGCAGGACAAATTAAAAACAGGCGTGAGTCGTAAAATAATTAATTTTTGTTTTATTTTTACGATTGTCGTCGCGGCAATAATCTACTTTTGCTTTTTACAACCCTTAGCAGCGAATAATAAAAATGTTGAAATTTGTTGAAGCAAACTCAGTGCTTTCGCATTGCAAGTCTTTCTATTGCGTTCTCACTGTATCTATTTTACGCTGTTATCTTGTCGCTTTTCTCGAATTGAAAGAAGCAAAGAAAGAGGAAACATGACAAGTGAGATATGTGGAGGAAAACTAAAGGAAGAGAAAATATAGCCGCTCCGCTCGACTTGCATTGTCGACGGATATGTAGCGGACGCGTCTTTTGTCGGCCTTTTGTGTTTTGTTTATTTACTGCCACTAGATCTACTTCTATTTCTATTTCCACATTTCTAGTCCAAGTTTGAGAGCACTCAGGATGCACTCAACTCCTGGTTATTTAAATATTTAAAAATGCGCAAAACTGGCAAGACATTTTCCTGTACGTTAATGGGTAGACAAAGGCGAAATGCCGTAGGGGTAACTTGAGGCCTTTATTTTAAGGGTTGAAAATGTATAAATTATTACCATCTTTATGACATTATACGCGCAGTGGAAAAAGTAAATTATTTCTTTTCGGACAGACATTTTCGTTTCTTTCATCCCCTAGCTGCGTAATGTCAAAAATAGAGGGATGAAAGGACGAGATGCCCAATCCCCTCGCGCACAATATGGATGTTATGCGTATCTGATTGCACATCAGCGACAAGCAAGACAACTCACCCCTTTTCGGTCTGTTTTTTCCCGAGAGCAACAAGAGCGAGCGTAAGAGGAAGGGTTGAAACGCGTAAAAATGCCAACTACATAAGAACGCAGGAAGAAGTATTGATTTTCGTGCGATTTAAATTTTAATTTCGCATTGGAAAACATTTCTTCGTTTTCGTTTGAGTAATTTCGAGTTCGTCCGAAGCGAATAAATGCTGCGAGCAACGTGAACAGGCAAGAAAGTTAAATAACGAAATAACTCGGGCACGCCTGAAATAATTTAAAGTACACACAAACGATGAAAAACAACCGAGCAATTAATCTTAATTTTAAATGACTTTTAACTTTGCGCGCTTCTTACTTGCCTTCACTTCGCCGAGTTTAAATTTTCCATTTTCTACTTTCTTCCAACTTTATACCTAAGCTAACTGTTTTCATATTTCATGCGCCCTGGAAAAACAGTCATTATTCCATGATAAATTAATAAAGAACCAACTTTTGAGAAAAGTTCAAATTATAGACTTTGATTTAAGGAAAAGATTTATTAATAGCGGTGAGAAGAAGCAGCACTTGTGCAAGTTCACACATTTATCAAAACAACATGCAATACTGCAAACACACACTTAATTCTTGTAGTTATTTCATTTGCAACTAGGTAAATTTTATTCTTGAAAATAAAATTATAATAAATTTACGACTTTTTGGTCTTTAATTTAATTATTAAAAAACATAATTAAAAAAAAACTAATTAAAAAAATGGAAAAGTGCACTCATTGTCATAAACTCAATCATAAACCAAATTTCAAAGAATCTAAAATTATTGATAATGAAAAAAAATATGCCCAAATTAGTAATATTTACACTTTTTTATTAAATCAACATAAAACAACTTACATCTTTATTTAATTTGTCAATTCTATTGTCATTGTCCGGATCATGCCACACAGATAAAGCCTAAATCTTTAAGGCGATTCGTTGACTCATTAAAATCCTAATAATTAACCAAAAAGTTGTTCATTTATTACAATTTTATTCATCATTTATGGTCATAAATCAATCCAATAAATAAATCTTGAAAAAAGTTTAATTTTTAATAGTTTTGTACCTGAAGAGTTTTGAGTAAAGTGAAAAGTGCCGACAGTCATGTTGATGGAAGGTAACTTTTTGTTGATCGCTCGAAAATTGAAGGTTTCACATGTATTAACCAACTGTCGACGTTTAAATTATAGACTGCTACCGCTACCGAATTTAACTCATTGTTAAACTCTCCTCAATTACTTAACATACTTTTCGTTAAATAGATTCTTTTCGTGTTTTTTTTGTTGGTATCAATTCATTGTTATTTGTTACATTTAGTTTATGTATGTGTAGATAAACACATGTGATGCGTACATAAAGATAGCGCAAGAGTTTTACAGCAAAACTGGCAGAATGAGAGCAGTTGCAGTAAAACTAAAGTGCGCGGCTAAAGTCTTACGATCTGCGCGCTTATTTCTTATCTTATCAGCCAGTTTGGGTTACGAGCGCCTTTGTAATATGTCCCAACATGCCCATCTTTCTTTCTTCTGCATCTTCATTGTTGTTGCTGGGAAAAATCGCGTCCACTAGCCGCCGTTTGTGCAAACTTTGCGCTGATGAAACTGAATCTCGTGTTTTGTTGTTTTGTATTTGTGTTTGTTGATTAAATTTTAATTAAAACAAATGGACGGCGAAGTTGTGCTTGTTGCTTTGTGAAATGAAAATGTGCGAAGCATGAGCAAATTTAAAATTCTTATTTTTGGCCAAGAAAGGCACTTTCCACCCCTTCGGAAGAGTTAATTCGCCCTTGTTAGACTTTTTCCCTCTTCCTTGCCCCGCTCTGACGGCGGCAAAATGCAAATTGTGTTAAGACGCAGCAAGCAAAAGGAAAGAAGCGAAAATTTTGAAAGGGGTTGTTGAAAAAGGGTAAAGTCGAGAAAATAATTGCGCCTCGCATGGGGGGAGGCAGGATAATGAGTGGTGTTTGAGTAAAGTAAAGTAGAGGGTGGGTAGCCGGCCTTAAAGCGTTCGTTCGTCATACTTTCGTCTTTATTTTCAATTAAAATTAACGAACTCGCTGACGTCTGCAAGAATTTCCCGCGGATCAATAAAGCGACGTATTTTTCTTCGCTTATTCTTCATAATGAAAATTTCATTTTCATGTCGGGAAATAAATTTTCCTTCCAAACAAAGCCCTCTTATTATGATTACGTCGAGCAGGTTGGCATCAAGTTGAAAAACATCCTTTTATACTTTTAAAGCCGCCTCCGCCTCCTGACCGCACCTCCATGGCGCTCGCTGTATGAAAAACACTAAATTTGCGCGCATACTTTATTATAACGACGAGCAGCGAAAAGTTTAAAAAGCGTATTTTGTAAACCCTTCGCTTTTTCCCTCTTGTACTTGTTTTGCTTGGCGCTGCAAACGGACCGGACGGAGGGCGGCAGACGGCGGCAAAGGAAGCGCAGGAAGAAAAAAGGAAGCATGCAGGAGGGCTGGAGGGAAGCGAAGGAGAGGGTTGCGAAGTGATATTGATATAAATATGTGAAAAAGTTTAATGGACGCTTCGTTAAATATGTAAAAGTTTCACTTTTCTCACATTCATTATTCAGCGCTCGTGAATGTTTCAGCTTTGTACTTATTCATTTTTATTCCACCTAAAAAAATTTAAAAAACAAACTTTCGGTAGATATTTTACTCTATGTTAAAAAATTTTTGCAAAAACTTGAAAAAAACTATAAATCAAATTTTAATTAAGTTTTCATTGCCAATTTTAAATATTAAGCACTTGAGCGTCGTTTAATGTGCGATGTTGGTGTTTATTTTCTTGGCTAGCAAGGAAAATACTTTCTTGTGTAATACTTCGTGTTGGATGAAAAAAGAGTTTAATGGAAAATTTAAATTTTTAGCTTTGTCGTAATCTTGAAACTGCGCGGCGCTGGGTGGAGGCGGCGGGAAAACACGTTTAAGAAGAAAGTTAACGAGGTGATTTAGTTTCGCACTTACACACACTCACAGCGAGCATTAAGCGCGTATACAGTGTGTTCGAAACAAGCGCGTTGATTTTTCCTCGAATGGGGCGAAAAATAAAATGGAAATCTTAATGAGAAATTTTAAGTGGTTGCTGAATGCGAATACGTTCAACTTTCGGTTTACGAGCGCTCATGAGAATTTTATGTTTGAATTCGCTTTTGTGAGTGTGCTATATCTTCAAGGATCGCACAATAAAAAGCGCGCTGCTTCATTCGCGCCGTCCTCATTATGCAAACGAGCCGTTCGTTCGTTCGTTCGCTGCGGAGTTTTAAAGCCGAGGCGCATGAACGAACGCTTTTTATGTTTTTCTTCATTTGCATAAAATAATAAGTCGTTGTCCTTGTCGTTGACTACGTTGTTGTCGTCGTCATCTGAGTCCTTTCGACGACGTGCGTCGTACACTCGATTGAAGAAGTGCTGCAAGGATGCCGAAGCCGAATGAAAATATGGCGCTTCGTTAACGCTTTTTGTTTCGTATTTCGTTTCATTAAATTACCCCCTCAACCCCGCACTTCAATTCCAGTCTTGCGCCATCTTGACGAGATTTTTTATTTCTGGCGACAATTTTCGGATATCTTTTAAGTGATAGCTCGCAGCTTGGATGGGCAAGTGACAAATTAAGACTTAGACGTTTCGAGACGTCTTAATCTTAATTCGCCTGAGATCCAATCTTGCTCCACTTCTTCTTTCACTTTTCTTCAGCCGCCCCCAAACTAAAACGTGTCTTTGTTTCTTATCCGCAGTGAGTGAACGAACGCAGTCCACGAAGGAGGAGGAGGCCGACACCTAGAGAAGATAAATTAGTCGCAGCGAATACTTTCATTAATCTAGATCATCCGCAATACCTTCTTCTTCAAGACGTGCGCATGCTGCCAACCATTCGAGAGCTTGGACGAATCCATCGGGACCAAAACAACCAAAAATGCTGAAAAAACAATTAAAACATTTTTTTTCAGCTAACAACTTACAACAGAGGTAAACTTTTATATTCTACAAGAAGTTTTCGTCAATTAATGAAGGTTTTTTTTTAGATTTTTATAGAATTGGGAAGTTGTTGGCCATTTTTCGAGGACAAACGAGTGTCTTGAGTTCTCCGGTGTGTGTCGTTAATCCTTCCTTATATACGTTGTGTTTCAAGGATTAGTTTAAAACTTGCCTAATTCCGCGAGCAACGGCGAACGGCAGAGTGTGGAGGCGCCGGGCGAGGGTGGCGTTGCGAGGCGCAAAACGGACGCCGGAACGAACGAATCTAAAGAGAAGCGAAAAGAGTGGGGACGCAACGGCTAAGGTTTTAAAACCGCTCTAATCCAACTGAGGTTTCCTTAAAATGTGTTTCTTGCATATTTTAGTAGGTCTTACACAATTTCCACATTTATTAACTTCGAAAAGCCACACACACGACACACGTTTCTTACCATGCATAAATAACCAATGAGGAAAGTTACTTTTCTAAAATTACGAACAAATATGTATTGTATAAATTACAAGAATAAAAGCATATTTTCATACGCAGCTCCGTTTTCCTTTCACGCACAAAATATTGGTGGATGATTAAGGGAATGAATCTTCGGCGCACGAAGGGGTGGAAATTAAAGTAAAAGCGCAACCAACAACAATAAACAACAACAATGTGTGGCGGGAACTGCGATGAAGTTGAGAAACGAAGACATTTTATTAATAAGAAGAAGCGAAGAAATAAATGCGGTTTTAGGGACGTTTCGCTCGGGCGTTTCGGGTTATTAATGGACGCACTTAAATCATCCGCACACTGATGCGTCCCGTCATTCATATCTTTCTTAAACATTTTCATCATTTTCCGACAGATATGGAAAGGATGTAAGTGCCATTAGGAGGAGAACATTACCAATTCTTAATGCGTTATTTATCATTATTTATCAAACAAGCGCGCAAACTAATTCCGAGATTGAAATTCCAAACCGGATAAACCTATTACTTATCCTACTTGCTAAATTCTAAAATACTTTTTAATACATTTTTTATTAAAGTAAAGTTGGCAATTCAATTTCTTCATTTTATAATAAATTTTGAATATTTTATTTTAAAGAATGAAATTGGAAGAATTTTTTGTTAAACAATTTTTTTAGCCTCTTGTATTTAATGAGCACTCTCAATGTGATCTTTGGCTAATATTTACCATTTCTCTATGTTGATATGTAGTTGAGTTTCCATCGTTTCTCATCATAGTCGTAGTCCATTCTTAGTTCTTTGAATAGATTTAAAGTGTACCTC